>APFE031423416.1:0-13859 GCA_000404065.3 Pinus taeda
AATAGGACTAGCCTTTGCACCATTAATATTAAATATTAAATGTATTTATTGTTATGCACACTCAGAGAACTGAAAGAAGCAACTAAAAAAACTACAACCCTTCAAATATAAAATTTGAAAGTCATGGACCAAGATTGAACGGTATATTGATAATTTTTAAAAAGCTCAGTGTTAGAAAATATCATAAATTATAAAATAGTAATACTAAGTTAAAATGTTGTTTAATGAAGGGCAATTAAAATATTTGTTAAAGATAAATTTGAACACAACAGTCTAAAAATGCAATCATAAAACAGATAATTTTTAACACAACAGTCTAAAAATGCAATCATAAAACTCACAAACGGTCTAAAAATGCAATCATAAAACTCACAAATTCCTTGGTCATTATATACTTTCTCCTCATGAATGAAGAATTAGAGGGATCGACCATTGTGATGAATGAATAATGAGAGTGGTAAATTTACGAACGAAGAGGAAGAGATCAAAATTTTTACAGTATGAAAACAATCGCAGTCGATGGAGTGGATTATTCATGGACATGGTAGTTTTTTTTGTTCCCTTCAATTTGTTTGTTTATCTCTTTAAGGATTATTCATGGATAGGGTAGTTTTTTTTGTTCCCTTCAATTTGTTTGTCTATTTCTTTAATTCATTCCAAAAATTGGTTTCTCTATTTATTCAACTGGTTAACCAGGGAGGGGTGAGATTGATTAATTTTATGTTCCCTTAATTTGTGTGTTTAATTCATTTTACTTGGACATTTATGTAACTTGAATTTTTTTTCTCTGTTCAATCTACACATTAAGCATGCATGGGTGAATTTTTTTTCTCTGTTCAATCTACACATTAAGCATGCATTGGTATTCTTTTCTCTCAAGCACTTTAGTGTAAAGTTGTTTGTCTTATGGAGTGCTCCATAAATTTTTAGTGTAGTGTTAGATGCATCAATTTCATCTGTAGTGTTGTGTTATGCTTGTAATTTGTGTTCTGTAGTTGTATGTGTTAATTATGTAAACGTTTATTTTCTGTGTCTTTGGATTTGTGTTAACTGAGAGAGAAAGTCCTGGTTGAGGAGAATATGCACGGGTGGTTGAAGGGTTCACTTCATCAACAAATAATGCTTTCAGAGTGAGTTGGAGTGAGTTGGTACTCATGGAAATACTTTCTTGAATTATTTTAAAAGTCATTCCTCACCCTTTTTTCTGTTTCCTTTTCTGATGAGTTGGAATTTATATACAGGAGCTAGAGTGGTGTTTCCAATGATTTTGCCGTAGAGAATGAGGATTTTCTAGCTCTTTTGCAACCACCAATTTGTGGAGTTTTGAAAAAAAACGAAAGATTACTAGGAAGCAAGGTTTGACGACCTTGTTCTCCTCTATTTCTTGTTGCAAGTTATGAATATCTATTTGATATGTTTATAGAACATTTCCATTGTAGAATAGTTATGCCAACAGAGTCAGTTTTAGTCCTTTGCATCCATCTATGTTCACATAAGTGTTGACTATGGCCCGAATGTGAGGTATTAGGTGTATTTCCATGTAATAAGTCTCACCACCCATCAAAATGTTTAGCTATTGATAGCATTGGTCTCTCCAAACTCCGAATTGAGCTCCTCCTTTTCTCATTTCATGGTTGTGTTATTTGTTAGAGCATTGGTCTCTACAAATGGCCAATTAAGTTCCTCCATTTATCATTTCATGGATGTGTTGCTTGTTATAGCATTGGTCTCTCTAAATGCCCAATTGAGATCCTCATTGTCTCATATCATGGTTGCACCATTTGCTACAGCATTGGTCTCTCTAAATCCCCAATTGAGCTCCTCCTTCTCCCATTTCATGGTTGTGCAACAATTGTCACATATCCATAAGAGTTTGGTATAAATAGTTGGTGAGGTGGATAACCTGATGAAGCTAAAGTTGCTTAAAGACCACTAGCACCAGTCATAGAACCACTAATTTACGTAGCATCACCAATAACTTCTAATTAAGTAGCATATTATGTGTGGGTAGATTAAACATGAGATTGAAAAGGTGGCTCAATCAATTGAGAGGAACCGCCAAAAACCTTCATATAGATAGACACCGACAAAAACCTTACATAAAAAAACCATATAGAGCTAGATCTAGTCATTTGTGAGAAAAACTCAACATTTTTTGTTGATTTTGCAATTTAGAAGCAACAACTCGAAGAAACCCCAGAATATACATTTAGATGTAGAGATTCCCCTCGTAGAGCTTAGCAGGAAAGAAGCTAGCTACATAGCTAGTTACAAATCCAATTGTAGATGCATTGTTAGCTGCCTACCTAGCATTTACTAGGAAAGAAGCCTACATGCCCTAGATCCAATCCTAGATGCATAGCTAGCTAGTTGCATAACCCACATAGCTAGTTACAAATCCAATTCGAGACGCATAGCTACATAGCCTACATAGCTAGTTACATATTCAATTCTATTTTAGACAAAACTTTTTGTGTAATACAACAATTAATGAATGTTTTGATTTGTTAAGAAAGCACGATGAAATTAGTTTTGATGACATTTTCTCCACGCTCGTGTTGCTCTTTTCAATAGAATTCCTATCAAAGAGTGTGGGTGTCGTGAACGATATATATAGAATTCTTTTCAAAGAGTATGGGTGTCATTTAGGTGTACCAAGAAATTTTACTCTATCTTGAATATCACAAAAAATGGATTCTGCAGATGGTTATGTCCATAATCTTACGTGTTGTAGTTCCCAATAGTGCTTGGATTTTCAAAAGATGTTTTAGTATTCAAGGGATAGATATGATTGTGTTTTCAAGGGCTTTGAGGACTATTTTGATCATGAAATACCATCCAAATCTCGTGGCATGTTTGATATATATGGTTTCCTAGAGGTGCAACGCCAACACCTCATAATGATAATATAGATACTCATGTTATTCACTTTACGATGAGTTGTTTCTATAAATTCTTCCCATGTAGAGACCCTATTTTATAACAATAAAAGAGGTATTCCTAAATACTTTGAAGTAATTTGACCTCTATTAAAACCCAAGGTTCGACTTAACCTGATTTGAACCATCTCTAAACAATTGAAGGAGAACATTTCTTATTTGTTAGTGTTCACTATAGCTCCTGGGGCTTCCATAAAAAATTGTAAAATCCTACCCATTCTTTTCACCTCTCTCTAGGTTGGTAAACTAAATAATATAATGTTGTCAACAAACGTTGATGAGAAATAGGAAGATCTACCCCTTATGAGAAAAGGTCGTAGACGTGTCCTTATACACTAGCTTTTTGAAACATTCGACCAAGTCCTTTCATGTCTAGAATAAATAGAAATGTTGATAGAGGATCACCATTCCTGAGCCCTTTGGAAGGATGAATAGTATGATAGGGTGAACCATTAATCAAAATAGAGAAAAAAATGAGATAATGGATGCCACACACTCTATCCATTGTTCAAAGAAACCATAAGCTTGGAGAACCTGAAATAAGAATTTCCATCTACATCTTTCATGGGCCTTCGATAAGTGTATTTTAATGATATAACTAAGAATTTTTACGACCTCAAAGAATAAATAATTTCTTGCACCATAATAACTCCATCCACAATTTGACACCCTTCTATAAAACTAGTTTGAGATGGGGAGAATAATAATGGAAGGAGCAGTTTCAATCAATCAACTATTGCCATAGAAATAATTTTAAAAAGCATTCTACATAGAGAAATTGGTCTGAAAGCCTCTGGAATTTCAAAGGGACATGCTTTTGGGGCTAATGCTAGGAACATAGTGTTGAGTGTTGCATGAAATGATCCCAACCATCTTGATTCCTCAACTACTTGAATTTCCTTGCCTAAAAATGCCCAACATGCTTGCAATTAGTATCTCGTAAGGTCATCCAGTCCAAGTGCCTTGTTCTTAGGCATGTTCATAACCACCATTTCAACCTCAGACGTGGATATTGGTCTCATTAATGCAATATTTTTCTCACTATTAATCACTCTTGGTATGTGTTGAATCATTGTATTTATAGCTAATTGTCTTCCTGAACTGTCCTCCATCAAGAGATCATTAAAATAATGCATTGATTCACTTTCTATATCTCAATGTTGTAGTTTCTTATCTCCATCCTTTCCTCTGAAGGAAAAAAATTGTACGCTCAATCATAGCATTGTGGAAGAACTTTGAGTTACGATCTCCCTCCGTGATCCATTGTATCCTAGAATTTTACTTCCAAAGAGTCTCTTCTTGTTACCTTTTGTGCTCTATATTTTGAAGGGTTTGTGCCTCTTCTGCTATCAACTCTGAGGTTCTTCCTTCTAGAATGATTCTTTGTTGGATGCTAGCCATTTTACTTTCCCACTCTGTCTTGTCTTCAAAGATATTCCAAAAGGCATGGTTATTCCAAAATTTTATCCTTTCCTTCAAATATTTTAGCTTGAGTTAGAATGTGTTCATTTTTTTGGTCCCTCTAATATCCAAATCCTTCCACCATTTGACTAATAAATGCGTAAGACCAATGGATTGAAGCCAAAATCTTTCAAAACGGATAGGCTAATTTAGTGGGGCTTCTTTCAGATTAGTTTCCAATCAAATGGGTTAGTGATGCTACCCCATGCAAGACAAAATTGAGGCTTCAATAAATATATCATTCTATAAAACTTCCTTTGATAACAAAAAATGATCCAAACAACACGCTATATGATTTGTGCCTCTACGATGATAGTATTGGTATTTAGGTTTTTAGAGACTAATTTTACTACATTAATTAATTAATATGTATTTTTAATATTATATATATTATTATTTTTATACTTATAACATTAAAAATTAATTTATATATATTATCCTAATTTAACCCTTTCTATATAATTAATACATAATTTTATTTAGGACTTATATATATTAATATAAATTAATTAACTAATTATTATTTTTATAGGACTAATTTTACTACATTAATTAATTAATATGTATTTTTAATATTATATATATTATTATTTTTATACTTATAACATTAAAAATTAATTTATATATATTATCCTAATTTAACCCTTTCTATATAATTAATACATAATTTTATTTAGGACTTATATATATTAATATAAATTAATTAACTAATTATTATTTTTACAAGACTTATTATTTATATTAATTAGGATAACAAGAATAACAAATAGGGCATGTAGAAGATTAGGTACAATAATATAGGAATATACACATGTATTTAAGTTAGATTTAATAAATTAATTAAATAAATAGTAATATATATAATATATATATGTATATATTTTCATAGGGGTAATATTTGAAATTAAATAAATGAATATAATAACATTTTAATATTAAATTTACTTAGGGTAAGGTTTGACTGGGGTCTTGAAAGATAAAGTAGCCGTTGGATTATTTTAGCCGTTGGAGCCTCTGCTTGGACTATTTAAAAGCTGAGCTAGATCTGCATTTTCAACTTGTCCTGATGATGAACCACACATGTTGGTTCGAAACGCGTTGGCAGAAATCTTTCTTATGTGATTTACGCTGAAGCTCTCCTTATAATAATGATGGAACAACCTGTTTTGAGCCATGAACCTTTATACTCAGCCAAATACTCATCAATGGAAGAAATCTCTTTTTGCAAAAGAGCTCCCCTCAAGTCATGCATACTAGGGCCTTTGAAGCCCTTTCCTGCAGTTATAACAGAGTCCCACATAGCTTGGTAATAAGGTAAGCGAGCAACATTAAATGGGATATCTGCATCATACCACCATTTAGCAATGTATTGATGAAAAGTTTCTTTGCATTGTTTTTGCCAATGTTGATCCAGAGTGGGTTGACAGCTTGGATGGGAGGAAGTGGAATTAGAAGAGGCAATGTTGGTAGAGGATGAGAAATAACTCTAGGTGTTTCTTCTCTTTGTTCCTTTTGATAGTTGGCCAAAAGAAGGATGAACATAGTGAAAGGGGTCATTGGTGGAAGGAATAGAAGAGGAGTTTTGAATCTCATAATCATCATACCCACTCTCTTTCATGGTTTCTAATAGTTCCCTCTTCCTTGCAATGTCATCTTGGACAGCCTTCTCCCTAGCCTTATCCTCATGAAACTTTTCAAGCTTGGAAAGGTATTCTGCCCTAATAGGACCTAACACTTCATTTGGTGCATCACATGGCTTTACTTGGCCTCTTACCCCAGCCAAGTGTTGTTTCAATCTAAAAATACCCCACCTCCAATAGGTTTATATCTCCAAAATAGCTCCAACTCCAACTCCAAGCCTCCAGGATGACTACTCCAGCAAAACCTCAACACTCTCCAAGCTCCCAATCAAACTCACAAATACTCCAAATGAGATGTTGATTTTGGGTAGCATCGGATGCGCTCTAGCTTCAAAATTTTGTGGAGGGACTAGAACACATGAGATCTTCAAGACCCAGAAATCGTTTGGAGAAATTCCACCTGGATGAGGATTTATTAAAATAATTAATATTTTTAATGTGTTCTTAAGTCTAAACCTACGAAAATAAAAAATACTAATGGGTATTAACAAAGATATGGGTGAGAAGCTTCTAAGAGACGAGGATCAAGTATGTTTTAATCTTAGTCGTTGATTAGAGACTTAATCTGGGTCGTTGATTCATCAATAGGAAAAGTATAAGAGAAGACTTGAGAGTCATTTGGAGACACACCGGGTAAATACTCAGTAACCTGAGGGAAATCGATTCTCAAGGAGAAGAGTTCGATTTCAGAGGGAGAGTTGCAGGGTGAAGGAAGAGGGAGAGCTTTGACACAATGTCGCAGTGACACAGAGGTAGAGCAGTGAGGCAGTGACGCAAAAGGAGAACTCTGACACAGTGACGCAAAGGGAGAGCCCTGACGCAGTGTCGCAGTGACGCAATGTCATAGTGATGCAATGACACAACTCCTAGAGGAGGTGATGCAATTCCAACATAGAGCTTGGAGCAGCCATCGCTACCCAACACTACGAACAATGCAGTCACCTGTGGGGTTTGTTCATTTCTCTCTGGATAGAGGTACTTTTGCCGGGTTTATTCTTTGATTGGGTGAGCCAGATTTGGCACCCTAGTTGTATTAAAAAATCTGCTTAATAATACAAACCCTTTATATGCCACACCGATTTTCCTGAATTGGGTTTTTCTGGGGAAAATTGTCCAAAAACAACTGCGTTGATGTGATTAATTCTTGTGCTTGTATATCACTGTTATTTTCTCTATGTAATTATGTGATAACTGCAGTAGAATTTATTTTAATGTTTATTGAAGGGTTTCATAAATAACTTATTGTGGGAAATAATTAGGAGAAATAAATCAATTACTGCAGTAGAATTTCGTGTTAGAAATTTTCACATGGTATCGGAGCAAAGATTGGGTAACATGATTGAAGAATCTGCTATGAGTTAGGAGCATGATGCCCGGGCATCAATTCAGAGGGACTCATGTAGATCTCCAGAGAAAGAAGAGAGCACGAAGAATATGGATCATGATTATTCTATGTTGGCTTCCAGACTGGAAGAAGAAGTCGCTTGCCTAGCAAGTTTTGCCTCCTTTGAGGTTTGGTATATAGATAGTGGAGCTTCTTGGCATATGAGAGGAATACGAGAATGTTTTTCGAATTACCAAGAAGAAAGGATGAACTTCCAGATCACCATGGGAAATAAGTCAAAATATATCCCCGTAGGAAGAGGTACTGTAGTCTTTCAAACAAAAGCAGGGGATCGGCTTCGAGCAACCAATGTGCTGCATGTGCCAGGATTGGGGATGAACTTACTCTCTGTATCACATCTTCAAAAAAAGGGCTATGACGTTTTCTTCATTAAGGAGAAAGTATATATCAAACACCTGAGTTGAAAATAAGGCCCAGATTGGAGTCAGAAGTAATAGGCTATATAGATTACAGCTAGAATCTCCAATGGCACTGATAGGCAGCAGCGGGAAGAAGATTTGAATGAACTATGGCACAAGAGGATGGGACACTTACACCATGGGGCTCTAAGAATTATTGGGAGAGAAGTATCAGGAGTTCTAGAATTAAGTACTGAACAAGATGATGTATGCAGAGGATGCACACTAGGCAAGTACGCCAAGGTAGCATTTTCCAGAAGCAACAATAGGGCTAAAACTATCCTGGAATTGATACACTTAGATATGTGCGGACGCATGTCCACAAAATCTCTTAGTGGTGCCGAATACTTCGTCACCTTCATTGATGACCATTCCAAAAAGACTTGGATCTACTTTCTAAAAACCAAGGATGAGGTTTTCGGTCGATTCAAAGAGTTCAAGGCTCTAGTTGAGAATCTGACAAAAAAGAAGACAAAGATATTGCGCTCAGATGATGGTGGAGAATACATCGACAAGGACTTCACTAATTTTTGCGGTAGGGAAGGCATTAGACGAGTGTGGACAACCCCCTATAATCCGGAGCAGAATGGAGTAGCAGAAAGGAAGAACCAAACTATTGTTGAAGCAGCTAGTGCGATGTTGTATGATCAGGATATGCTCAAGTTTCTATGGGCAAAAGAATGCAACACAGCTAGTGTATGTCTAGAACAGGACTCCCCACAGGGCATTAGGTAAGATCGCTCTGGAGAGTGTCTTCACCGGTAGGAAGCCTAAGGTAAGTCATTTTAGGATATTTGGGAGTTTGACATACTGCCATGTACCCGAAGAAAAGAGGAAGAAATTAGATCAGACTGTAGAGAAAGGATATCTTGTGGGATATAGCGAGAATGTTAAGGCATATAGACTCTATCTTCTGGGGAATAGGAAGATCGTAATTTGATGGGGTGTAAAGTTCATGGAGGATAGAGCTTTCAAGAAATCCTGAAAAATGCCTTTTAGAGAGCAATCAAAGGATGATCCGTTGGTCCAGCCACTTCGACTAGCAGAAACTAGCACTAGTATTTCTCCTAAAGGCAAAACTTCAGAGGTGGAACGTTAGGAAGAGGAGAAGATAGATATACCCACTACCAGTGGTAGAACGAGCCGAGAACTTCGACAGATACTACGAGATGCAGAGGATTTCGTCGGGGCACCCAGGAACGAGAAAAGGGAGCGTAGACAGCCAGACAGATAGCCTTGGTGGCTCAGGTTGGAGAACCCTCTAGTGTTCAGGAGGCTGTTCATCATAAAGTATGGGTAGATGCTATGGTGGAGGAATATAGTTGCATAATGGTCAATGATGTTTGGGATGTGGTACCTAGGCCTCAGGACAGGTCAGTTGTAGGGTCAAGATGGCTCTACAAAGTCAAATACGCTGCAGATGGCAGTGTGGAAAAATACAAAGCCAGGTTTGTGGCTAAGGTGTTTGCTCAGAAGGAAGGGATAGACTACAAAGAAACCTTCGCCCTAGTAGCCAGGTATACTTTTATTAGATCCGTGATATCCCTTGCAGCACAGATGGGGTGGGAGATTCACCAGATGGATGTTAAGACGATGTTCTTGAAAGAGGTGATAGAAGAAGTATACATTGAACAACTAGAGGGTTTTGAGACACATGAGAAGAAATCTCATGTATGCAAGTTGAAGAAACCTCTGTATGGGCTTAAATAGGCACCTACAGCATGGTAAGGTTGAATTGATGGCTACTTGCAGAAGATGGTTCAGAGAATGAGCCTCTAATCTTGGTTTTATATGTGGATGATCTCTTTTTGACAGGCTCATCCAGGCTCATCAAAGATTGGAAGGAGGACCTAGCCACAAAATTCAACATAAAGGATTTGGGACGGATGCATTATTTCCTGGGGTTGGAAGTTTGGCAACAGAAGGGGGAAGTTTTCCTTGGGCAAGGGAGATACACTACAAAGATTTTGAAAAGGTTTAGAATGTAGGATTGTAGACCTACGACTACTCTAATGATCACCAACTGGAAGAAGATTGATGCATCCGAAGATAAAGAAGTCGATCCCACCTTGTACAGGTGGATCATAAGGTCCTTGATGTATCTGGTCAATACCCGACTCGACATTTGTTATGTTGTCAACAACCTCAGTTAGTTCATGGTGGAACCAAAGAAGGTGCACTGGGCAACAACGAAGCATATTCTCTGTTATATACGAGGAATAGTCAAGCATGGAGTAATGTACACCCAAGGCAATGACATCAGGTTGAGTGGGTTCATTGACGCAGATTGGGCTGGAAGTTTAGTAGTTTGAAAAAGTACCAGTGGGTACTGTTTCAACATTGGATCAGGAATGACCTCCTGGTGTAGTAGGAAATAGAAATCCATGGCACTGAGCTCAACTGAAGCTGAATATATGGCAGCTTGCACAACTTCGTGCGAAGCCATATGGCTTAGGAAATTGCTTGTGAATCTACTCAGGAGAAGGATGGAAGCGACCCGTGTTTTGTGTGATAATCAGAGTTGCATCAAGCTCTCTGAGAATCGAGTCTTTCATGATCGATCGAAGCACATTGATATCAGATGTCACTTTATCAGAGACTGTGTCGAACAAGGGGTAGTACAGTTGAGGTACACCCCAACAAGAGAACATGTGGCAGACATTCTCACTAAGGCTCTAGGAAGAACAAAGTTTGTTTACTTCATGGAGAAGATGGGGATGGTGAAGAATCTGTTTCGGTAGCAGAAGCAGATAGTATAAGAAGTTGCAGTGCAGCAGTTAGCAGTGGCAGTGCTATGGGCAACATGATGTAGCATATTCAGAGGGAGCTGCAGTACAGATGTAGCAGTGACAATTGCAGTGTCATGGGCAGCAGTACAGGTTGCAGCAACGTAGTGGATGAGGGGCAGTGGACCGAGCATCAACAATTTAGAGGACCGATGCCGTGGATCAGTGTGATGCTTCTATTGGGAGGTATTGCTAGAGCACATTCCTTGCTAAGAGAGAGTGTTGATTTTGGCTAGCATCAGATGTGCTCTAGCTACAAAATTTTGTGGAGGGACTAGAACACATGAGATCTCCAAGACCCAAAAATCGTTTGGAGAGATTCCACCCGGATGAGGAGTTATTAAAATAATTAATATTTTTAATGTGCTCCTAAGTCTAAACTTAGGAAAATCAAAATATTTATGCGTATTAATAAAGATATGGGTGAGAAGCTTCTAAGAGACGAGGATCAAGTCTGTTTTAATCTTAGCCGTTGATTAGAGACTTAATCTCGGCCGTTGATTCATCAACATGAAATGTATAAGAGAAGCCTTTAGAGTTATTTGGAGACACATCAGGCGAATACTCAGTAACCCGAGGGAAATCGATTCTCAAGGAGAAGTTGTTCGATTTCAGAGTCAGAGTTGCAGGGTGAAGGAAGTGGGAGAGCTCTGATATAGTGATGCAGTGACGTAGAGGGAGAGTAGTGAGGCAGTGACGCAGAAGGGGAGCTCTAACGTAGTGACGAAGCTCCTAGAGGAGGTGATGCAGTTCCAACGCAGATCTTGGAGCAGTTGTCGCTACCCAGCATTGGGAGTAGTGTAGTCGCTTGTGGGGTTTGTTCATTTGTCTCCTCATAGAGGTACTTCTGTCGGGTTTATTCTCTGATTGGGTGAGCCGGATTTGGCATCCTAGTTGTATTCAGAAATTTGCTTAATAATACAAACCCTCTATATGCTACACAGGTTTTCTCAAATTGGGTTTTTTTTGGGGACAATTGTCCAAAAACAACAGTGTTGATGTGATTGGTTCTTGTGCTTGTATATCACTATTATTTTCTCTATATAATTATGTGATAACTATAGTAGAATTTATTTCAATGTTTACTGAAGGGTTTCGTAAATAACTTATTGTGGGAAATAAGTAGGAGAAATAAATCAGTTACTGCAGTAGAATTTCATGTTAAAAATTTTCACATGAGACAAATGAGAGGGAGAAGGGCCTTTTAAAGTCTTGGAGAGGGTGTTTTTGTAGGGAAAGAACCCTTACTTTCCCTCCAAAACACACTAAAAACCTAGAAAACAACGCTGCGTGGGTCCTCTGCGGCAGTGGCAGTGAATCGACCGGTTTAGGACGGAACTGGCCGGTTTGACCACAAACCAGCCGGTTCCATCCTAAACGGGTTAGTTGGGACCGATTTATATCTTTTTTGGGCGAAATGAAGGGTGAAACCAAGTTTTTCTGTCGGTTTGACCCGGCGGGCTAGCTAACCAGCCGATTTGACTGGTTACAAGTTCGAACTGATCGGTTTTTAAAATGCTGTTTGATATACATATCTGAAACTTTGATGGATAAGAGACGGTAAGGATTCAGATCAATTATATTCTCGGTAAAGGACAAGAATACAGTTCTATGGAAGGAACTTTTGATCCCTCTACTATTTGGGTACCAACGAAGAAGATGAGATAAGATTCATAGTGCACCACAGTAGATCACAGCAAGAAAGAAGATCTCGAAGACCATGATGAAAAGATCTTGATGTGAAGATGCAGAGAAGATCGAACCGAAGGAAGAATCACGAAGAAGGAAAGACAGTAAAGAGAGGCAGTGTCTTGGTCTTGCTATTCGTCAATTGGAATCTCTATAAGAAGAATTTGTGCAGGTTTTCCTCTCAAAGAGTGAGAGGTTTTGGCCCTAGCTCATAGCCTACATGATGTGTCTCTTGTGTATTTATGTTCATGCATTGGTTACCGTTTCATGAAGAAGAACACTAATAATCTAATGTAAAGAAGATCCTAATCTAAAGAAGTAAAAGACATTCACAAGCAATCACAAGAAGTCCCCGATGGAAGAGAAATCAACTAACATTAATGCTGTAGATTTTTCAACAACATAGGCCTTGGTTCAGTCACCTCTGCGCATGCCTAGGGAAGATGAATTCAGCATGAGGATGGGCCACTCGATCCACCAGTCAATTCCATACAAAACCGTGCTAAATCCCAAGAGAGTGTGCCCCTAAATTCCAGGTTCCAACTCTGATCTCTAGCTTACCTTCCACGAGAGTGCATGTTCTTTTTTTGCACCCAGACTACTCTTGAATAACTCGAATCTCCCTGAAGAATCCTCCTTGGAACAAGTCTACGATAAAGCAAAGGTTCCTCTAGGGTGGCACTCGAAGTCCATCGAAGGAGTTGAGATTTCCCCTCGAAAACCTCGTGTGCTGAACAACACAATGTTGACTTGGCTCAATAGCTCAAGCAAACAATGATATAGTTTTCATATTGACAAAAGCTCCCAAATGAGAACCTCTCCTCTTCTATTGATGCTTGCTGCCCTCTTCCTTTCCTCGTGGGCCCCATTCTCCACTAGTACGCCTTCCTTCTCCTTCCTTCTCTCTCCACAAGTGCGTTTTCTTAAGGGAGTGCATATTCCTTTTGTGTTTGGCCCCCACAACCCACCAGGAATTCGATTTTCTCCCTCTCCTAAGTCAAAATACCCAAAATTGTCAAAAAGTATAAATTTCCTAAGTGGCTTAGGAAAATATGGGATATTACAGTCCTCACTGCCAAAAGTTGCTTGTTCCCAAGCAATGCCTGGACAAGTGTTCCCACTATCTGATGGCCGAAACAGTCACTGCAAATAATATCGTCCCAAATGTGCCACTGAGTCATCCTTGTCCTATGCACTATCCTGTCACAAAGGAATCACTCGATACTGGGATCCCGAGCCACCTTGATCCGTGTGGAGCACCCCTTGCTCCACTCACTATCTAGCCAGGTGTAGGTACCTGAAACCAATGTTGTTAAAAGCGCGAGCGGGATTAAATCGACGCGGGGAATGAAGCGGAAAAAGGCGGAAAAATCGGGAAAAAAGCGGGAAAAAAATGTTTGGAACAAAAATATTCATTTTTTTCATTTTTTTTCAATTTTTTTAATATCTAAACCATCTACAACATAAAATAAATACATTGACACATAAATATGGTAAAAAACTAATATATAAGATGTTATAATTATCATTTCTAGCAGCTA
>APFE031423416.1:21103-41873 GCA_000404065.3 Pinus taeda
TCAACAGATTTCATAAACATAGTCCCCTGGGGACAACTACCCAAGAAGTTTAAAAGGCTTCTCCCCTTTTGGTCAGTCCAACCATCGGACATAATAGTGCATCCTGTTTTTTCCCATGATGCCCTAAACTCCTCCAATCTTTGGGTGCAGTCACGCTTTTGATCTTGAAGAATCCGGCCTCTGAAATCATGATAAGAAGGGATTTTGTACCTCGGGCCAACACTGGCAATAGCATCAACAGCAGGTTGGAAAAAAGGATTATTCCTTACGATGCTGAAAGGAATATCACTCCAGAGGAGAAATTTTGCTAGCAAGTTGTCAGCTTCTTCTTTCTCGGTTCTTTTTAGCATTGAACCGATAGATGGCTGTGAACCAGGTGTGGTTCGAGGAACAAAAAATGATGATGCAGCTACCAGATTGACTGATGCTGCAGTAGAACCAGCGCCACTTGGCCCACTTCCTTCAGCTGACCTTCTTAGTTGCCTTTTCAGTTCTTCTTTGGCCTCTCTAGTCTGCTCTAATTCTCCCAGTTCTCTCATGGCTCTTTGGATAAGTTCAAGAGTTGTATTTGTACAAGGCGCCACATCATGTCCAGGGATTTGTGCAAGGTGATACTTCAACCTATACACCCCCCCCATGTATCTTTTTTCCACACAACTTGCAAGTCAAGTTTTGTCTATCATTCGGAGCTGCAGGCTCACCATAATCCCAGAAAGGATACAATTTCCTTGGCATGTTTGTTTTTTAACTTTGAAGTTGCAAACCTATGGAAAAAAATTAAAATTAATAAGGATTAGGAAATATGAATTTAGGATTACAGTTTAGTATTTGCCATTTACAAAATTACAAGCTACAAATTTCTAGAATCCAAAGTTCCAAACCCAAGTTACCCAACCAAATGGCAAGACATGCCAAACAATGAAAAAACATAACAATGTAAAAAAATGAAAAAAAAAAAATTGGTTTCCATTAGCCATCCAGTACCCATCCCAAATCCATGAATGAAATACAAACAATCTTAAAAACAATGAAAACAAAAAAAAAATGGGCCCATGTGAAGTTTTAACAAAAAAATTAAAACATAGAAAAACAATGTTAAACAATTAAAAAAAAAAAAAACCTACATACCGTTTCTACGGTGAAAATGGCGATCTCCTCTTGAAATAGTGAGTCTAGCCACTTCGAATCGCCAAGAAACCCTCCAGCTCCTCTCCTCTTCCTCGCGCGCGCTGCTGTCCGAATGGCCAATGAAAAATCTAATTTTCATTATAAAAACGCGCTGCCAGCAGACCCTGCGCTTTTTTGTGAAAAAAGCGCGCTTTTTTTTTGGAAAAAAGAGCCAAAAAAAACTGGTGCTTTTTTGCTATAAAACGCGCGATTAATTCGGTGGGGGGAAAAAGCGCGAGTTTTTCAAAAAAGTGCGATTAAATCGCGCTTTTAGCAACACTGCCTGAAACCTTCTACATACTTTCAATAAATAGAGCATCATGATAATGCAGGACTCTGTCCAACTCCCCATGAAGCTGCCCTACCGAGTAGTCCACCTCATGCACTCCAAGAGTAAACTCCTGAAGATACACCCCAACCCGTGTGGGGAGGAAGTCTCTCCCACACGAGCTTCCCTTGATATCCTCCTGGTTACCAACCTACCATGCTGATGAGGCCACTGATGCCATCGACGAGTCACAAAAGCCCAATGGAATATTTGGATGATCTCCCCTGGTAGCAGCCAGATCATCCCTAAAGGTCGTTGGGCTATCTAGTATTGTGATGCCCAGGTCCCATGGTCGTCTTAGAAAAGAGGCACCATGTTGTCGCTGCACCACTCTGACTCTTATAGGCTATGCATTGTGTGCACACTGCATCCTCCTCCCCTGAAACCTGGTGGTGAAATATCGACGAAGGCCAAACTCATCCTGCCCAGGTGTTTCTATGATGTCAATATCTACCCACTTATCACTAATCCCGATCTTGAGCTGCAACTAGAAAAGCTTGCCTCGCCAAACAATGGAGGCCTTAGCGATCCCCCATGTCTCAACCCCAAAGTGAGCTAGATCAGCCTTTACTATGGTTTTCTCCTCAGAAAATGGAGTGGCCTATCAACCAATTGAATTCTTGGATCCCCTAGCCAGTCTTGCTGCGGCATAGATCTAAGAACTGCCAGAATCCATCTATGCCTCATCCCTAGTCCCTGCATGCAATCAACATATAGTCCCCATATATCATGAATTAATCTAATGCATGTTAAATTGCACTGTGACTGCCATTGTGTAGTACCAATGACCGTTGGAAGCTACATGTTGCAAATAGCTACCACCTAATTGCAACCTATAGATGGGTATCTAATACTCACAATCAACTTAGTGTATGCAAATCCATTCCGCTCTTGTCAACCATCACCATTGGGTTTGCCATCCACCCTCTCGATAATGTGCCAATACAATGTATGGAGCCCAGACACATACTAGAAAACTGCCTCAACTGTACACGATATCCTTTGCTCATGCATGGTCCAGACATGCCCTGTGAAAAGAGTGACACATGTCTCCCTTGTGACGAGCTCCCCAAGCATAAACTTAGTGATGAACAATATGCCAGCCACCCCTGCAGATGATCAACTCATCCCCCAACTTGTGGTTGTCAACTTGCGCACCGACCCAATGCCATCGCAGAGAAGTCTCTCCCCTAGTGCGCTAAGTGTCATCCAAATATCTTGGGTGACCTCCTCGTCCCTTGCGACTCGTGCTGAGAGTGTCAAAGGACAACAACGAAATCGTCTGTGCCTATAAGTGATGTATAAGAGGGATAGGCATGTGAGTCCCCATGGATGCCATTAAGTATCGCTCATCGGCGTCCCTGTCGATCCTGGGTGAACTACACCCAACGGTATGCCAGGTGTCTCCATCCATAAGTCTCCCTGGAGGCAAACTCAAGGACCCTGCTGTGTAGCACTATACGCCTTTGCATACCACTAAGCATCCATGTACTCCTCGACATGCCATTGTACATCACAGCCTGCCCCTGTACACTGCTGGATACCCGCTGCTATTACTATCCCATCCTATATCATCTCGTGTCCTGCTTGTGTCATTGTACTTGACACTTCTTGCGGTACTCAATGCGATGCGAATCACTCCTCCTACTCTATAGTGTAAATCGACATGCTACGACACACCACCATGCATCTCCATGCTCCTTTGCAGGCTACTGCTCGTTGCTGCACAACCCTGCACACCACTGGATGCTTTGGCCTAGATATGGGCCTGTACGCATCAGTCTGCATCCCTCTACATAACACTGGACCCTATGACATAACTCTGTGCAGTCTTGTGTACCACTGCTTACATGTGCAAGAGTATGTGCCACTCTGCTAGTGAGCCTAGCATGACATGCGTCATATCTCCTCATCAATCTTGCGACCTGAGTGGACTAACTCGACATCTGCTAGAGGGGTTATCTTTGTTGTGTCGATCCTCTTTGGCTCATGTGTCCAATACCTCAATGGGAGAACATTGTGCCTAGTCTGGTGGCCTACCCATATCACCTCCTCCAACTAGATCTTGCTAGAGAATGCTAATCATCCTATGACTCGATGTACAACCAACATGCCATAACAACCCATGGAATCTGCTCACAAACAACTTGGTGACTAGCACTGACTGGAATCCCCGTAAGGATTGTATGCGCTTAGTCACTAGGTCGACTACCTCATCAATGCCATAACCATCCTGCATGTCTGATATTGGATAGGAAGCTCCGCCTAGATCTCAATGCCAACCTGGGCCTCTAGTACCCCTAGTGTTTGAGAGCTCCCACTAAGCTTCACTCCGGACTCTAACCATATCCGTGAGTCCAGCCCACTCCATCAAGTACCAACTCAAAATTTTTGGCCATCCCAGATTCCCACCCCAAGGGCAACATTGAATGTATGTGTACCCACACATGCAACAACCCCAAAATGCGAATCTTGCACCCTGTGCAACTCAAGTCGTCTCATAATGCTGTCTTGGTCAACACATGAAATCTGACTTGGTAGCTTTGCCTCTCTGCCTCCAATGGGTAAAGGTAACCTAATAATGCTGCTAGCCCCATCTATGTATGCTTAAAGAGGGTTGCTCTGATACTCCAATGTGCACTCTAGTTGTATCATTAGGGAATTCATTCGTTTCCCAACGTGAGTCAGTTTGGCCGCTGATTCGACATAATCTGCTCTCATGCCCTCTAGCTCCTCGTTCTACTACAGAATGGCCTCTCGCACTAACGTAGCTTTCCTTTTCAATGCTAGATTGTCGACCTGAAACTAATGAAATTGTTTTGGGTGGCCATCATCTAATACCATTGTAGCTCTTGGCACCTCAACCATCTGTTGCTTGTTGTTATCACCCTAAAACTCGGAGACAACCTCGTATACCTCATTAATGGACACCTCAACAATGGATGGCACTACTGGTGTATGCTCCACACTCCCTGCGAAAGGTGTCAACAAGAGCTATAGAAGGAATCTCCAACAATGGTGACTCCTATGTCACACTAGGTAGATCTACATGCTCCTCATAGTCCTGCGTGCCTTGATCTTGTCGACTCTCCCCACATGGTATAAATGGATGCACCCCCAAAACCTGTGCACCTCTAGTGTCTCTGTTGTAAGGATGAGGATGGATCTAGTCTGTCACCCTCCTCAACTGGGCCAACCTCTCATGGTTCCAACGGATTCCACCTCAAAATTTTTGCATGCTAAATCTCCCTTGAGCCATGGGTTTGTCTATGGTTTCACTCATCATTGTGCATACATGCCCAAATCTTCCATGATCTTGCTGGCTACAAATAGCTAGGCCAAGATCAAGGCTATCATACCACTGTAATATTCCTAATGGAAGAAATCATAAACATGTAATAAAAATTGTACACATGCAAAAATACCAGATTACACCAGAAATAACATCCAAAATGCTGAGCCTTTTTATTATATTAACCAGAGGGAGTGCAATGAGTAGGAACAAAAGAACCTAGGCTTGCTACAACAAGCAAGGCAAGATCCCAGGTGAATGTGATGGTACCCAAATGTTGGAAATGGATCTACTACCAAATTTGTGTCCACCTAGAAAACTGCTGCTGTTGCTGGAAAGAAATTGTTGGTTTAGCCCTCCAATTTGCTCCAAAAATTATGAGAAATTAGCCACAGGCACTACTCCACCAACTCAACAAAACCCAGAAATATCTTGCGAAGCCAAGTGGTGGAAATGATCCCAGAGTAAAATTTGCCCTCTTCCAACAATTTCTGTTGCTGACAGCTGAATGCAAATAGGAATTCTGTCCCTCAGGGGTGCTTTGAAAATTCTGCTAAATTAATCCTTGCCTCGCCTCAAGAAACGCAGAAAAACTAGAAAGGGTTGGGCCCAGTTCCAACCTTCGAAATTACCCCCAATTATAACGTACTCCTCCTCCAGCGGGATAATTCGTACAACCTGGAAATGCTATTGCCCATGCCCTCCAAAATGCTGAGAAACTACCCCAACAAATCTCCTTATGACCTCCGGCAAAACTCAACCCCAAACTCGTGGCCAAGTCTCCTTAACGAATAACCTTTACAAATGATTGCATAGGCCTTGTTCTAGTCGCCTCTGTGCATGCCAAGGCAAGATAAATTCGGCTTGAGGAATGGCCACTTAATCCGCCAGTCAATTTCCTGCAAAAACACTCCCCAACCCCAAGAGAATGTGCCCCTAAATTCCAGGAACCAACTTTGATCTGTAGCTTACTTCCCACAAGAGCGTGTGTTCCTTTTCTGTGCCCAAACTACTCCTGAATAGCTCAAATCTCCCTGAAGAACCCTCCTTGGAACAACTCCACCATAAAGCAAAGGCTCCTCTAAGGTGGCACTCAAAGTCCATAGAAGAAGGAGTTGAGATTTCCCCTCGGAAACCTCGTGTGTTGTACACCACTATGTTGACATGGCTCAATAGCTCAAGCAAACAATACTATACTTTTTAGGTTGACAAAAGCTCCCAAATGATGGCCTCTCTTCTATTAATGCTTGCTTGCCTCTTCCTTTCCTCGTGGGCCCCATTCTCCACTAGTACACCTTCCTTCTCCTTCTTTCTCTCTCCACAAGTGCGTTTTCCTAAGGGAGTGCCTATTCGTTTTGTGTGTGGTCCCCACAAGCCACTAAGAATTCAATCTTCTCCCTCTCCCAAGTCAAAATACCCAAAATTGTTGCTAATTCCAAAATTGTCAAGAAGTATAATATTTCCTATGTGGCTTAGGAAAATTGGGGATATTTCACGAGTTTGGGCCTTGGAAGATAATTAAAAGAAAGGCCTAATATTTTTAATAGATTTAGAATCATATATTTGTACAACTTGACATTAGTGAATTATATATAATTGTCCTAAAGTAGCATAGTACACAAGACAAACATAGTTTTCTTCTTAGCTAGGTAAGATAATTGCACAAAAATACTAATTAGCTATAAATCTATTTTATTTGCTCAAATACAACAACACATTAATGGTTAGTAAAAATTAAAGTGAGAAAAGGAAATTTGTAGGCAGTAGGCAAAGCGAAGAATATGTGACTTTTTGTGTATGTTTTGGTGTGTTCTTAGAGAAATATAACAATAAATACTATGTGCCATAGGTTTTGTTCCCCATCAAAAGTAGGTACCCCTGGGAGAACATTTCTCTTGCTCATCTTTTTCTCGCTGATAGCCAGTAACCCTTGACATTCCCCTTGTAGCTGATGTGATGTGCTACTTTATCTGAACTCCCTACACCAGTGGTATGTTTCCTCGCTCATTTGTCAAGAGCATATGTTAGAAGGTGGGAAATTCGACCCAAAATGTATGTTTTTCATTGTGTAATCGGATACTTATGCTTGTTTTTCATTCGGGTATCTTAGGCATGGATTATTGGGTGGCTTGGAAGAACGAAGGGTGTTGACTGTGTTTTTGTTCCCTCCTTAAATGCAGGGGTTAATCTTCAATCCTAGTCCCGTGGGATCTCCCGTATTGGCCTATGACTTTAGGACAGGCACTACTTGGGAAATCCTGATTTTGGTAGCATGGTCTCGTTTTCCTGTTCCACATTTTTCACTCCCCTCCACACATTACAAGCCCTATTTCACCATTTTCCTTCTTTGGGTCCACAAGGCACTGGCACATCCCCTCCCCTTGATCACATATCTATTAAATTATGCAACTAGGGTCAAATTCCACTTTGGACAACTCATTTGATGGAGATAATAATTGCAATGAATTCCTCTTTTTGAGAGGGCCAAAATTGACCTAAAATTCACTCAAATCGGACATGGAGAACTGGATTTTTGAGGTCAAGCCCACAAATTCAAAATTGTTAAGGTTGGCCTCGGGTCAAATGACACATCTCATAGACAAAATGGCACCCCTCAAGTTGCATATAAATATAAGTGCCCTCATGCCTCATTTGGACATCACACAACTCACATTCCTCTCTCTCCTCATTTGGTTGGTTCGTATAGATTTGAAGCAGCTTGTTCTTCTTCACATGTGCAAGGGTTTGGATGCATCTTTGATTTCTCTCTTTGGTATCTTTGACTTTTGATGATTGGGCATTTGATTTAGCTTGGTTTTGGGTTTTGGAACTGATCAAAGAGGTTGAATTTAGTAAAGAAGGAAGAATGAAATTCAGAAGCAGCTAGACCACCTTTGACCTGCGTTGACTTTTCTGTACTTGAAGTTTGACCAACGTTGACCAAGGGTCAAAAGGAGCCTTCTGACTTCGATTCTCTTGGAGAGTGTCTATCCCATCAAGCCGCATTTTTGGGCACTAAGACCGAGGTATTTTTAGGAGTTTGACTTTTGTTGACTACAAGTTTGACTGCAAAACAAAGCTGTACATTTTCTCTCTCCTCTAACCAAGTTTGACCAAAGTTTTTGGAGCTATTTTGACTGATCCTTGACCAACAAAAGAGGTTGCATTGATTGGGCTCTGACGAAATTAAATTGGCGTAGATTTGTCCATGATTTGACTGTTGTTGACTTGACTGGTTAATGTTGACTTTGTTGTTGTTGACTAATGTTGACAAGGACAGATTTACAAAAGGCTTAGATTTGATTATTATTGATTTTATATCTCTCCTTAAGGCTCTGGTTTGAATAGTTGTTTGGCATATTTGGATATTGAATATTGACATTGGATATTGGATAGTCAAAGTTTTCCTTTGACTCTTGGATGATGTACTGTCTCTGCTGAACATTTGAAGACAATTTAATAGAAGAAGATTTGCAAGGGTTTTCCCCCTAGTGGGATTCTTCCCTAGTCATTGACCAAATATCATGTAACTCTGCTCTTGGTTGTCTTTCATTGTGCATTGGAATAATTGTTCTACCTACTATTGCTCTACTGTCAATGGTTAAATTAAAGAAGTGGAAATTGTTAAATTGGATGCTATTGGATATTGTTGAAGTAATAGTTGTAACATAGAACAATTGATGAAAATTTAACAATATCTAGGTCAGGCTTGGAAATGTTGCCCGAGAGGTTGATGTTAGTTTTTGGTAGCATCAGATGTGCTTGAGCCATGACAATTGGTGGAGAGGCTAAGGCACATGAGTTCTAATGAACTCAGAAACCGTTTGGTGAAATTCCACCCGGATTGTATTTTATTAAAATAATTAATATTTTTAATGGGGTTCTTAAGCCTAAACTCAGAAAAATTAAAGTATTAATGGGTTTCAATCAAAATATGGGTGAGAATGTTCTAGAAACCGGAACAAGTCAAGTTTTAATCTTAGTTGTTTATTAGAGACTTAATCTCGGCTGTTGAAGTCTGAACGAGAAAAGTATGAGGAGGCTTGGGGTTCATTCAGAGACACACACGGAGAGAACGAATTGATCTGGAGTTCGATTTCTAGGGCTAGGAAGCTGAGAAATTCGAACTAAGTGATCATTCTGCAGCAGAGGGGCGAGGATAGTTCGGGAATACTGGGCAGAGAGGCGGAGAGCCACTAGTGGAGGTAGCGTAGCATCTAGAAGAACTGATGTTGGGCTAGTCGGATCTCATGCAGTCTTGACATTGGGCCAATCTGGTCCCACGTAGTCTTGACGCAGTGCCAGAAGGGCCAACACAGAGGTGAGGCTGCCCTCACGCAGAAATCCGGATCTGCTGGGGAGCTGTCGGAACAACCAGGAAAGGTTGAAATAGAAGCTCCAGGTAGCAGAAGAGACAATGTAGAGCTAACACAAAACCTGAAAGGCTGATCCAGGGCCAACGCAGAGATAGCTAGGGTTAGCCAGTTCTGCTACTAGATCAACCAGAAACTGCCAGGTGAAATGAGGTAATCTCACTCAGATTTTTGCCATTATATTTTTCTCTATCACTGAATTGCCGAGAGGGCAACCAACATTGTATTTAGAACTATTGTTTAATAGATAAAACCCTCAGAGCTACTACACTGGTTTTCCCACATTAGGTTTTTATGGGGACTATTTTGTCCAAAAATAACGTTGTCCTATGCATCTTGTTCTTTGCTCAATTTCTTGTTTCATGTAATCAAATTAAATTGGTGTAGGGTGCAGAAGTAATTTACTTCAGTGTTATTCATAAAATAACTTGATAATGTATAGTAAAATCAAGTAGGTGAAGTAAATTCAGTTTTGTTGTAGTAGGGGTTCCTTGAGTATAGGAATTTTCATAGGTGATACAACTAAAATAAAGTTAAAAGCATATCATGGCCACAAGCAAGAAACAAAAGAAAAATAAAATTATAAAATCCAAAATATGGCCGGGACATTAAATAATAGCACATGGGCAAAATCCAAGCATGAGCTCCACCCCTTATTATTATGGTCATCACCCTTTTTCCTAGGTCCCGTGAATGCCCCACACATCATTAAAGGAACTCAAGCATGTCCCAATCGTTGTGGGTGATGAACTACCCCACCTTAACGGGGTGATAACTACTTTACATCATTCACAACATGCTCCCATATCCTATAGTTTCGTATAATAATACAAAGAAAAATCAAGAAAAAACAAAAGGAAAAAAACGAGGGGTGGAAAAACAAAGGCCAGGGTAAGTCATGTAACCACGATTGCTCATTATTGCCATCCTTGTATACATGGCATTTGGCCCTAAGACGCCTTTGTTTCCATCCATTCATCATTATTCAGATGACACCTATCAACTGAAGAATGTACCAAGGACCTGTCTTTCTCCTTTGGGGTTGGGAACACCTAATAGGATCGTTTATTACCCACTTCTAGCTAGGGAGGTAACACTACTTCGAGATCAAAGCCCCAACTTTGGAAGAGAAGCCCCATATGAAGTTTCAATTTGCCCTTGATTGACAAGCTTGGTTCTTTTAGATGCACTAATGATTAATTGTACCTGATGGTGAAGATGCAACATTGGACATTGTGTGTGATTGGCTGGTGGTTTTCATCATGGGCTGGGCAACTTAATCAGGGCCCAGGCCCACTAGAGGAGCATATGACACCCTACAGGTGAAGCATTGAGAGCCATGGGACTCCTATGTACTTGGAGAGTATCACTCCATTCCAGGGGCATCTTTAGGACCACAAGAGTCTATACTTTGCCCCACACTATTCATGAGATGATGCACTTGGAGTGGTGTGCCTCCAACTGGTTTAGTAGTGTACACATGGTTTACCAGCTAATTTGAGGCCTAGATGAGGTTTGTCTCACCCTTTGAGACATGGGAGGGCTAGGACCATTCTTCAAGCCCTCAACGATGGAGCAGATCTAGGCTATTATATCACCAAGAGATCCATGAGACTCATTTTGTGCCCCAAACACAAATTCGGGTCCATGTGATGATTTTCACAGATATCTAGGGGCCAACCTTTAGAGGGTGACTTTTGGAGTGCTCGACTCAATTCGACAGCAAGAGAGCTCAACACATGCATCCAAGAGGCTCATGCATGGATGATGTCATCATTTCAACCCTCTTGTGGGTGTTTCATGTTGTTTTCTAGTAGCATCGAATATGCTCTAAGTCTCAATTTTGCAAGGAGGCTTGGGCACCTATTGACTGAAGAATGTACCAAGCACCTATCTTTCTCCTTTGGGGTTGGGAACACCTAATAGGATCGTTTATTACCCACTTATAGCTAGGGAGGTAACACTACTTCGAGATCAAAGCCCCAACTTTGGAAGAGAAGCCCCATATGAAGTCTCAATTTGCCCTTGATTGACAAGCTTGGTTTTTTTAGATGCACTAATGATTAACTGTACCTAATGGTGAAGATGCAACATTGGACATTCTGTGTGATTGGCTGGTGGTTTTCATCATGGGCTGGGCAACTTAATCGGGGCCCAGGCCCACTAGAGGAGCATATGACACCCTACAGGTAAAGCGTTGAGAGCCATGGGACTCCTATGTACTTGCAGAGAATCACTCCATTCCAGGGGCATCTTTAGGACCACAAGAGTCTATACTTTGCCCCACACTATTCATGAGATGATGCACTTGGAGTGGTGTGCCTCCAACTAGCTTAGTAGTATACACATGGTTTACCAGCTCATTTGAGGCCTAGATGAGGTTTGTCTCACCCTTTGAGACATGGGAGGGCTAGCACCATTCTTCGAGCCCTCAACGATGGAGCAGATCTAGGCTATTATATCACTAAGAGATCCATGAGACTCATTTTGTGCCCCAAACACAAATTCGGGTCCATGTGTTGATTGATATCTAGGGGCCAACCCCTAGAGGGTATTTTTGGAGTATTCAACTCAATTCGACACCAAGAGAGCTCAACACATGCATCCAAGAGGCTCATGCATGGATGATGTCATCATTTCAACCCTCTTGTGGGTGTTTCATGTTGATTTATAGTAGCATCGAATGTGCTCTAAGTCTCAAATTTTGCAAGGAGGCTTGGGCACATGTATTCCAAAGAACCCAGAAAGCGTTTTGGGAAATTCCACCCAGAGACAATTTTATTAAAATAATTAATTATTTTTAATGGGTCCCTAAGTCTAAACTTAGGAAATTAAAATAATTAATGGGTATTAATCTAACTGTGGGTGTAACTTCTAGAAGAAGACGAGGATCAAGCAGAAATGATCTTAGCCATTTATTAGCTTCTAATCTGGGCCGTTGAATGTCAACGAGAAGATTATTTAAGGAGGCTTGAGGGTCATTTGGAAGACACACCGAGAGAGATAAAAAAGATTGAATTTCTCAAAGGGCAGCACAACAGTTGCTAGAGGAGTGATCGAAGTGATATTTTGCAGTGAGGGGCAGAGATAGTATCCGGAAGAGGGAAGTTTTCCTGGGCCGGAGAGTACAAGTTAGAGAGGGCAGAACGACGTCCATAGAGAGGCAAATGCTGGGGCATGCAGATCTGACGCAGTGGCAGTGCAGACATTAGAGGGAAATCAAATTCATGCTGAGGAAATCGAGTTTTAGAAGCCGGGAGTAGGGGTGTGAGACTGAGAGGCAAAAATTCAGAATTTCCAACCAACAATGGGTTCGAAGGAGGAGAAATGTGATTCCCAGCAAGGGTGATGTAGAGATTGCATGAGGTTTATGCAGTTCTGTGCAGAGTTGACGCAGAGGGGACGCAGAGGCTCCAGTCCAGTGTGATCAGACTCAGATTCTCCTAGTGACAGGGTGAGAGCATCTCACTATTTGTTTTGTCCAGCTTTCTCTCTGATCGGATTGCTAGTTGAGCATCCAACTAATTGTACTCAGAATTACTACTGCATAATAATAAAACCCTAAGATTTGCTGCAATGGTTTTCCCACATTGGGTTTTTCTAGGGACATTTGTCCAAAAATAGCGGTGTTATTGTGTTGTATTTTCTTTGTTGATCAATTTCTTGTTTCCACATTATATTTAATTAAGTGAAGGCTGCAATGTATGTATTTCGATATTTGCCATAGGAAACTGCAAGTAATTTGTTTAAATGAATTTAACAAATAGGAGAAATATCATCAGTTGTTGCAGTAGGGATTTTGGTTTAGGAATTTTCAGATGGTATTAGAGGTGTAGCTGAAACAAGAAGAGTAGTGCCAGAGAACCCAACACTGAGTAGAGAAAGAGATTGAATAGTTGTAAGATGTAGCAATTCGAATCCCCACAGGGATTGTGCAGTCCAAGGCAGGAGGGCTTAATTTTTGTGGAAAGTCTCTCTATGAGTGAGTCGATAGAGAGAGCAGCGCAGAGCCTCAACGTGAGGAAAGAGCCGGTGGAATGCAAATTTTCAGTAGGCAGATTAATGCGCTGAAAGACGTCAGAAAAGAGAAGAGAAGTACAGAGGGAATTTTTCCTCGATAGGCTTCCCGCCAAGAAGTTTGTTTTCTTATTGCCTGAGCAACGGTAGTAAGAGACAAAGAGGAGTAGTTTGACATTTTCGTGGCAGAGATGGCAGCCAGTGGGTTGAGAGATCAGGATAGGTTGGATGGGGCATCCAACTATGTGATTTGGAAGGCAAGGATGTCGTGCCTTCTAGATGAGCATTTTCTCAAGGCCTATGATGATAGCGTGGTGGCTGAGTTCGCAGATCAAGATCAGTTGAAGAAGTACAAGGAAGAAACGACGAAGGCCAAGAGGATGATCCTTGATGGAGTAAAGGATCATGTGGTATGTCACATCACTAGCATAGGCACTGCTAAGGAAATGTGGGATGCCTTGGCAACGCTGTATCAAGGATCTTCCAAGCAACAAAAGATGTACTTAGGGCAGAAATTGAGATCTGCACAGATGCAGAAGGGGGAGCGCATAGATTCGTTCCTCACAAAGCTTCAGGAGACTCGGGACGAGTTAGCAGTTGTGGGGTCTCCACCTCAAGGTTTCGAGATGGTTAGACTGGCCCTAAATTCTGTTTCAGAAGAGTGGCAAGTCTTTGTCCAAAGCATCTTGGGCAGGGCAACTTTTCCAGACTAGGATAGTATGTGGGAAACTCTCAAGCAAGAAGAGTTGACGAGAGATCTAGTCAAGTGTAAGCTTTTCGGAAGCAGCAGCAGTGGGTCAAAGCCCAAGGAGGAGGAAGAGAATGCAACGCTTGCATGCAAGGGGCAATAGGAGCAGCGACAACAGAAGAAGGATGTCTTGAAGATCAAATGCTTCAGTTGTGGTGAAATGGGTCACTACGCAACACAGTGTCCTCTCAGGAAGAAGGACAAAGATGAGAAGCATGATCCAAAGGCTGCACTTGTGAAGATAGAGGAGGAGTTTTCCATGACAACCGAGATACCTCCAAGAGGGAGGTGGGTTGATTTAGAGCTGTAGATTGAAAGAGCTACAAATGGGTAGGATCCTTGAGGAGCCCACCTCTCAGATCAATTCCTTGCTACAGGAGCCCAGATCAGAAGTAGAAGGATGAACCAGTGTCAGTTGGTGCAGAGGAGTGTTGGAGCGACAGATGTAGTGGCTAGAACACCAAGTCTAAGCAGTGTAGTGCAGCAATGCAGGGAGGCACAGTGCAGTAGCAACAACATCTCAGTGGCTTCAGAGGGATATTGTGGGACTAGCAACAGTTAGATCTTCAGCATCGAGATGCATCTACGCTGAACACTTGTTCAGATTTTGGGATGTTTTTCAATTGCAGTGCAGATGAAGTGCTAGCAGTGGCAGTGCTAGTAGCAACACAGATGAAGCACTTGAGAGGGCCCTGTAATACGAATGCAGTGTTGACATGGCAGTGTCAGCAACAGTATAGTTGCAGCAGCAACAAAATAGTTCGTGGACAACATGTTAGACATCAGTAGCGCAGAGGATGATGTTATGAAGTAGGGGTGATGCTTCAATGGGACGCATTGCTAGAGCACATTCCTCGCTAAGACGGAGTGTTGATTTCTGGTAGCATCAAATGTGCTCTAAGTCTCAAACTTTGTAGGGAGGCTTGGGCACATGTATTCCAAGGAACCCAGAAAGTGTTTTGGGAAATTCCACCCGGAGACAGTTTTATTAAAATAATTAATTATTTTTAATGGGTCCCTAAGTCTAAACTTAGGAAATATAAATAATTAATGGGTATTAATCTAACTGTGGGTGTAACTTCTAGAAGAAGACAAGGATCAATCAGAAATGATCTTAGCCATTGATTAGCTTCTACTCTGGGTCGTTGAATGTCAACGAGAAGATTATTTAAGGAGGCTTGAGGGTCATTTGTAAGACACACCGAGCGAAATCAAGAAGATCAAATTTCCCAGAGAGGGCAACACATCATAGAGGAGTGATCGAAGTGATCTTTTGTAGTGAGGGGCAAAGATAGTATCCAGAAGAGGAAAGTTTTCTTGGGCTGGAGAGTATAAGGTAGAGGGGGCAGAACGACGTCCAGAGAGTGGCAGACGCTAGCCCATGCAGAGTTGATGTAGTGGCAGTGCGAGCATTAGAGGGAGATTGAATTCTTGCTGAGGAAATTGTGTTTTAGAAGCCAGGGATAGGGGTGTGAGACCGAGAGGTAGAAATTCAGAATTTCCAGCGAGTAGAGGTTCCGAAGGAGGAGCAGTGGGATTCCCAACAGGGGTGACGCAGAGACTACGTGAGGCTTACGCAGTTCTGCGCAGAGGCCACATAGAGGGGACGTTGTGGCTCAAGTCTAGTGTGATCAGACTTAGATTCTCCTAGTGACAGGGTGAGAGCATCTCACTATTTGTTTTGTCCAGTTTTCTCTCTATATCAGATTGCTAGTTGAGCATCCAACGAATTGTACTCATAATTACCACTGCATAATAATAAAACCCTTAGATCTGCTGCACCAGTTTTCCCGCATTGCGTTTTTCCAAGGACATTTGTCCAAAAGTAACAGTGTTATTGTGTTGTATTTTCTTTCTTGCTCGGTTTCTTGTTTCTGCATTATGTTTAATTAAGTGAAGGCTACAGTGTATGTATTTCGATATTTTCCATAGGAAATTGCAAGTAATTTGTTTAAAAGAATTTAACAAATAGGAGAAATATCGTCAGTTGCTACAATAGGGATTCCGGTTTAGGCATTTTCACATTTCATTATGTTTTTACATTGACTATGAGGTTGGCTTGTAACCTAATTAGTTTTTTCCTATGATTTGACAACTAAGAGGGGCGTTAGGCTAAAATTAGACTTGATTAGACATGCATAAATATGAGAGACCTCATTTAGTCTCTCATCATCATCTCTTGGACAAATCGACTCATTAGAAAAATTTCACACTTGTTCCTTCTTGGCTATTGGAGATCTATTGGATGCATTTCGATATTTGGAAGCTATATTTGATTGTCTTTGGAGCTACTTTTTTGCATAATGGATGTATATACTACATGTTGTCTTGTAAGTTCTTATTGTTGAAGGTTTTATATTCTGAAATTGTCTAATGTATGGAATTGTTACTTTTAGGTTATGCTATTTTGTGCCCTAATTGTTGAAATATAATTTTGAAAGGCTATCTAGTCGAGTATTGCAGTGTTATTCATTGTACAACATGTAATGAATGCTCCCAGTGCAGGAAATCTTTAATCTCTTCATCAAACTCCATTTTCCTTTGAAGTGGCTGTATGTTAAAAGTTGATACCTAGGTCGTCAATTTTTAGCGTCCTTAGAAAGGATCTAGCTTATCTATCTCATCTTTGATTCGTTATGCCTAAAGGACAAGGCACTAGTCCAAATCATTGGTGATCAATCCTAAATTTTACTCCATATTTTTCTCTCTTAAAACCAGTCCTTTTAAGGCTAGGGAGAAAATTTAGGATTTGCAATGAAATTTTAGGCAAGCGGCCTCATGGTGATTTGAGAGCCTAAACATCAAGCTTATGGTCTAGGCTACATATTCCCCAAGTTTGGTGGGTATCCATTCAAATTCATCCATAAAATCTTTTGCCCTAGGTGTTGCTCCAAGAGGGAAACCCTAGTCTCATTTTTCTCTCAACTTGAGGACTTTCTCGGAGGGTTTTATGAGCATTGTGAATACATATCACCATTGAAAAAATTCAAAAACCCTAGGTCTTGTGCCTTCTTTTTTAGGGCTTTTCTTTGAGAGAGTTTTGCTTCTTTGAAGTCTTGAACCATTATTGAGCCATTCTCTTGAATGAGCTCTAGCTTGATCACTTTGTGCCATATACCTAGCATATTGATTGTAAGTGACCTCCTTCCTCCTAGGACTCCTCTCATTAGTGAAAGTCTGTAAAGAACAAGGGGGGTTGGATGAGGTGACATTACATCTCTACCCCATTGTTAGCACTTTATCTAGCTTTTATCTTGTAGAGTTTCCTTCTCCAAGGCCTGCGAGATTTTGTGGTAACATGTTTTATTGCTCTTAATACCTTGTTTAAACTAGAACTCTTTGGCATTCATACTTAAAATTGGTCCTTCGGATCTCAATGTTGAATTGATGCTAATACCTTTTTGGCAGGTGCATATCTTGCATCAATAATTCTTTATGAGTAGTCTCATTGCCTATGACATAGCTATTATCATTCTCCTCTTGAGTGCTTGGCATCATTTACTCTTGTGTTTTATCTTTAATGGCCGTGTTGACCACTGCGTGTCAACTACCCATAGCAGTCCACCCCCTTTTTCTTCGCAAAAGGGATAACGCTTGATCGACATGTCCGCGCCATTTGACAGTCATCATTCCCTTGATCATATTAAGTTGTAAACCCAGTCTGCATTTTGAATTGTAAATAATCTTAGCAGAGTTGAGTCATGTATGTAAATTGCCTAGGTGGACCTAATTTTCTAGTGATAATCTACGTTCCGGAAGGTTTTTCGTCTCACTGATCCATGATCAGGCAGAGTTTCCCTGCAACCTGACCCCAAAGCCAGAATAAATTTTATCATTAGAGTCTTAGGAGAATCCTAGTGTGTTGATCTGCTAGATTATGTTTGGTCGCAGTACTGGGTGGTCTATGAGGGTCCATGTCAAAGGGCTTTTCCCCCTTGAAGATGTAAAATTGTAAAAGTCATAATGTAAAGTGTCTTGAGGGTTAGGAAATGTTTTAATCCCCTCATGGCTCTTAAGTCCTAGGTCCTACGGAAATTTTTCCAAAGGCTGAGTTTGATGATCCATAATAATATAAAATAAAAAATTAATAAAAATAAAAAATTTAAAAAAAATAAAAATATAAAATAAATATAAAATAAAACAAATAATATAATACTAAAATATAAAATTAAAAAAATAAAAACTTAAAAAAAATAAAAATCTAAATATTTTGAGATTTCAATTTTTTATGCATTAAAATTCGGACGGATGAGATTACGAGATATCTTGATCACTCATCACGTCGAGATCATTTTACGTGGTCATTCAACTTAGCCGTTGGAGTTTTCTTTAAATAGGGTTGCTAGGGGTCATTGAGATCATTCGATCTGTGTCTTTGATGCTGAGAGCTCTCTTGTAACTTTTCTGGTGCTATAAAGAAGCTTTGGAGTCGAAATCTTGCTGGTGATTACTCTCTGGAAGTCTGGAGCTATTTTATTTACTGCATTTTTAATTTTCAGCCATTAATAACAGCTTAATGAAGAGTATTGTTGAGCATAGGTATCTTGTTCACTTTCTAGGGTTTGAATGGTATTAGGGTTTCTGAAGTAATGGCAGGTATCTCTATTACATTTGAGATCTAGTACTATTTTTCCTCTCTTTATTGATGGCTGAAGTGAGCTGTGCAGGAAGCCCTTACTGAAGAAGATCAGCGGGCGTTTGGGGAAGTTCTCGGCTGAACTAGCCAACTCCCGCAAGCATTTCTTGCAGAGCCCAGCTAGTTTTGATCTTGGGTTAATCATTTAGTTCGTTTTATGATTTGCATGAGAGATTTCCTAAGTATTTTCATAGTAAAACTGAAGTTCTAAAAATATTATTGATGGTAACTGATAAATCTAGCTGCTTTAGAGCTATAATTTTGAAATTTTGATCCAGTTTGCAGGGTTTTAGCTTCAATATTTGCATATATTTTTCGGATTCTTGTGTTTCCATTGCCAGTTTGCAGGGTTTTTCTGGCAATTTCTGAAGGTTTATCCAAATTATAATCTGCAATCCAGGGGTTTTATTTGGTAGTGATTTTGCATTGTGTCCACTGCCTGGGGTTTTCATTATTTGCGGAATTTTTGTTTTGAAATTTTTTATCTATTGCTCTGGGTCTGCAACAGGCTACCATAAATTTTCGAGGCATCCTATACGCTGCCATATCTACAAGCAGTAGCTGCATTTAGCAAATCCTTCAATACGCCTTCAGAATCTGCTATTGAATTGTAAGAGATCATCCCTTTTTCTTACGAGCCAGGTAATTTATTTGGTGGTTGCTGCGTTTGCAAGATTGAACCATACTGTTTCCCTCCACCTTCATCCCTTTTTTCTGCGCTCTCACCTGCAAACACCTACAACAAACATTCCATTTCCACTCAATTGCATTGTTCCTAAACTGCTAACGCTCCTTCCTCCTCTGCTGCTGCAAAGCTGTGTTCCCAATCCTTTTGCGTTGTTATCCGTCAAGCCTGCGTCTTCACCTGCAAATCAACTCAGCCTTCACCCACGACTATCCACGCACCTGCAAAAGCTGTAACTTTACCTGCACGCTGCTGCTCGTTGAGCCACCAATCGTGCAACCTCCGTGTTGCGTCCTCCCACCTGCAAACACACAGCTCCAGCATGAACCTGATTCAGGGTTAACATGACTTTGGATTGACGGGCCAGGTAAATTTTGTGGTGAGTTATGTGAACCAGGTGCATAATGGTTTATGCATGAGTTTCCCAACCTGTGTGTGTGCTGCGTCCATCTGTCGCTGTCAAGCCTCATACCTCACCCTGCAAAGCACACAACCACATTCGATTTTTATGTATGTCGTGGGTTTTAGGTTTAAAGCTTCGCATAAGTTATATGCGTAGGTTGATGTTAGCGTAGGTTTAGTTTTGAATAAAAAATTGATTTTCCTTTTTTTGTTTAGGTTTAGTTACGTTTCAATTCCCTTTTTAATTTTAGTTTTATTAATATGCGTTATGCCCATTTAGATTTAAATTTTTTTGAGTTTGATTTTATTAAAATAAATTAAAAAAGGGTTCATAAAAAAGGTGTTAGGGTTTTAGTTTTGGATTTTAATTTTGATTTGTTTTAGTTTTAGTTTAAAGTTAGCTTAGATTTCTTTTTCATTTTCGTTTTTTTTAAGTGTTTGTTATTTTAAAAAACTATAATAAAAATCATAAAATTTTAATTTTTTTTTTGTTATAAAATTAAAATCATAAAAAATTTTAACTACAAAAAAAGAAGAAATTTCTTTTCATTTAAAAAAAATAGATTTAGATTTTTCTTTTAGTTTTAAATTTCTTAAATCTTCTCTGGAAAACATAAAATTTCATTTTGGGAATATTTTGGCCAGATTCGGTCTTGGCTCAAGCGTTTATCATGTTTTACTTTTTTTCCTGCTGAGATTAAGATTTTGATGTGGAATTGATGTTTATCATGCATGAATGATCATTCTGAAGATTTGCTACAGGAATATGATATCTGGTTAATGTTCAAATTTACATGGTTGTATCTTTCGAAGTTTATTTTTTAAATTGCCAGATCATCGTTAAAAGCATTGTGAATTTACTGGATATCTTGCATTGTTCAAAGTTATTTGATGATAAATGATTGCTGTGCACAGTTTACACTTCTGCAACATCTAGTAAGTGATCGTTTTAGCATCAAACCCATAAGGCACTGGTCTGTTAGATTAATAAAATCAATTTAGTGCTTGTTCCTTCGTGTCTCCCAATCCAACTGGTTCACAGTTGGTCGTCCATTTCCCTACAGGGTCTACCCCCCTTAGCCGCGGGAGACAGGCTTAAACGGAGAGATCGGGGATCAGAGT
>APFE031423420.1:1459-13218 GCA_000404065.3 Pinus taeda
GATGGTGGAGAATTCGAGGTAAGGTCCCATAAATGAGGGGGACACCTTCCTACAAATCCTCTTGCTTGGCTGCCCTTGTGCTCATTGATTTGGTGGCCTTTGAACTCCGAGCTGATGGTGGAGAATTCGAGGTAAGGACCCATAAATGAGGGGGACACCTTCCTACAAATCCTCTAGCTTGTTCTCCCACGAATTTGGCTGCCAAGTGCTCATTAAGACCTTCAATTTTGTCTCCAAGTGGACCAACAAGGCTACACAAAGCACCCATTAGACTTTTTGGCATAATGACTAACCAAATTCACTCTATTAACATAAAAATAATCAAAAACATGCAATAAACAAATGAGAATGGTGGACTAAGCCAAATTAGGAAGTTGAATGAGCCCAAATAATTGTACGTTTTTGGGGCTCATCACCATCCATCTTAGCTTGCATTTCTTTTTTGGATACTCTTTGTGAGAGTGAAATTTGTTGCTTTTGGCATTGTAATTTTGATATATCATATTGTGTTTCTTCCTCTTCTTCATGCGTCATAGTACATATTTATGGTTTCTTACTAGGTGTTTCATTTTTCTTAGTTTGAGCCATTTTGGAATAACACAATGATATTTATGCTTCAATATGCCACTTGAATCACTTCAAACTGATCTTTCAAACAAAACTTATGCAAATTTTAAAACAATACACACTTTTTTCTTGCTTTGTAGTAGCTCAATATTGAATTTTTTGTATCTCTTTAAATTTGGATCTTCATGGTTTGAAATAAGGTCTTATGGTATCCCTCTATGTCTTCTTTCCAATGCCACAAGTCAAATTAAATTTTCATTCTTCAAGGTAAAGTTACATTCAATCTCCATTGATGGCCTGATTATGGACTCGTTCAGTAGAGTGAACTTGTACAGAGTTCCACGTGCCATTATTTTGACCTTCGGCACTAAAAATGATACACAAGATACTACAGTCTGTTCAATTGTGGAAATGTTTTACAAAATTCAAATCCAGTGCTCGTAGAGGACGATATGATTATTTTATGAAGGCCACCTATGTGAGATGAAATTTTGGAGCATGAAAAAACCCTAACATATGTGGATCATATCTCTCAAACTATAGTCAAGAAATAGCTGAAATTTTTACACGCATTTCATCAGGATTTCAGCTCCTTGTGGTAAAACTTTCATCTTTTGAACCTTCATAGAAAAATAGTTATAGCAAAAATTCCACAATGACCTGTTTGCAATAGTGAAACCATTGAAAATAAAGCTCTCATACCAAATGCTATGCATCCAGCTCAGAAAAGGATAGATCAACGAATAAGAAAGTATCCTCTTCGAGGGGAAAGCCTCCTTTACATTACATAAATGAAAAATTCTTGGATGATACAAATTAAAATACCTCCTTTCTATATATATGAGTCTAAGGGATCACGATATAATCACAGCCTACATAACAATAATAATTTGCACAATAATAACGATAGTCGGCTTTGATGGGGCACAATAATAGAAATATGGGGACTACATGGGAAAAACAAAAAAAAATGGGGCTATGCCAACAATAAAAATAAGGCGCTACACTAGTAGTATAGGGACCTAGCAATGTTACTACTCGAAATAAACAAAAATAACACACTAATTATGCTAAACCCATTTTACGTTACCTGTGCATACAACACGACAATCACAAAACAACACATGCCATAACTCTATGCCAAAGAAAATGAGGAAATAAAGAGATTAGGAAGAAGAACTCTAGGGTATTCCATAACCAACTAGGGAAAAAAAAGGGTAGAAATTTTAATGAATGACCGCGGTTCCTCTAAGGGAGATGGGAATAATAAAACATCTGAGTTGAACCCAAGCCCTCCAAATGCTAGTCAATTTCATCACCTGACGGGTACCTTGGTGAAGTAAACGTAGCGTAACACTTGAAAGTAAGATAAATCTCATTGATTACAAAATCTTATTAAGGGGATGATTACAAATTTTTGAGTAGAAGGACTCCAAATAAAGACCTTTCTAGTTATTCCTCTCTGTCTCCAAGTTGAAAATGCTACAATAAAAGAGTACAACTACGTAGAAGGGCCAAATGGCCATGACAATTAGATTATAGGTGCATAAACCCTCTCACCCTCACGAAAATGTTTTATGAATAAACAAAGTGAAATGAGAGGTGAAAGAGTTAAGGTACGAGTAGATAAACCACAACCCTAGAATGAAATCGCGTAAATCGTTGTGATAGATGGAGCCCAATACTAATGGAATGTTTTAATCACATGGACATTTGGCATGTGCTAGTCTCATATCACCAAGTGTAAACATATGAGCACAGTAAAAGACTATAGAGCACACGTTACATCCCACATGGGTGTGTGATTAGGTGAATTTACATGTTAGAAATAATGAATGGACTATAGAAATGTAGGTTGGATATAAGCTCGACTAGACCCCCAAGTGGTGATACATATTAGATGCTTTAGAACATAAGTAAGGTACAATTTAGATAAGGACATACAAAAATTACCTCATAGGGTAACAACATTTTTATCATTAGAAGTATATATACAAAGTATGCTAAAACAATAAGTATATCTACATCAAGGATATACATATGGAGTGAGATGGCTAATTGATTACCAAATTTCATAGTGTGAATTTCAAGATAGAATATTATGTTCTAAACTCAAATGTATGTATTATTATTAGAGGCTAGTGCATGTTACAAGGAGACAATATCCATGTAAAACATTGTAACTAAGAAAAAACAAATATAGGCAAAAATTGGGTACGTGACAAATGGTATCAGAGCATAAGTTCAAAAACTAGGCCTACGGGAAACCACTAGAGTGAATAAACTTGTAAATAATGGTGTATACCGGTTTCATTCCTTAGTGAATCTCAGCTTCATCAAACATCTATCAATCCTCTCATACTACGCCCGAGGTGTTTTGCTTCCAGCCATAGACTCGGCCTTTCTTCCACTTGTATACATGATATTCCCATTCATGAATTTCAAACTCCACAGGTTGTTTCAAACCTGTGGACCTGCTACATGAGAGGAATGGCCCCCTTGTAAGATTTTCCTTCGATACATCTTAGACATGTACTTTCATGCTCTTTTTGAATTCGAGCTTCCTTGTCACCATCTGACTCACAGACCTCCAATGCTATGTGTCAATGGACGTGGTCCCCAACGGACTTCCTGTAACTCAATACATCCTTGAACTTAAAATCATCTTTGAAAATTCTATTCTCAAACACATACCTTTCCATCGACGAATGCCACCTTAAAACCTTCGACTTCCATTCTTTGGGTTCCTTGTTTCCTTGAAGAGTAAAACGTGTCATTGATGACCTACATCTCTTCCATTCGGACACTCCTTCGCATAAGGGCTAAACTCATAACCAATACATCTACCTTTCCTTCCACCCTTAGATCTGAAATTCTCAATGAAGTGATCTTTAGGTAGGCCATCAGAAGTTCTGTTGCGCCATTCTGATAATATGCTCTGCTTCGACCTCACCCTAAGTGAATTATCAATAACCCATTGATCCTTCTGTCTTGTCCCAACTGCCTTTGGTGATTACTCTTTCACTCTTGCTTGGGCATTGTCTTCACCTCAGCTCTGATGCCATGTTAGTTTTAGGTATGTTCTATGCTAGAGCAATTTATTTAAATTTTCACGGTTATCAATAACATCAGCATTAAGATAAACTATAGAAGAACATAAATATAAATCACATAAGACATGCCAAGACAAGAGGACAAAAGATGTGGCGGTAGCTATGGAAAACCTCCATAATGTGGGGAAACCCTTGATCAATTTTTCTTTTATGTTCTTCAAAGTTCAGCAGAGAAAGTGAGAGAGATAGTACATTTACAATAGAAGTCAATACTCTGACTTATGATATCTACAGAGATCAAGTGAATACATATTGCTTCAACTGATTCTCTAAGGTGACTTCTTCACCTATTATAGTGTTGCACCTTGTCCATTTGCTGCACCTTACTGTGTAGCACCATCATGCTGCATCATACTATGCTGCCCATACATCATGTTGTTCATGCATCATGTTGTCCATGATCATGCTGCCCATTCATCATGTAGCTTCTGGCCAATGTGCATCATCATCATTATGCTACCTGTGCATCATCATGCTGCAACATAGTATGCTGCCCATACATCATGTAGCTCCTCACTAATGTGCATCATCATCATTATGCTGCCTTTGCATCGTCATGATGCAACACTATAACACTGTCATCAACCTTAGCCGCTTGCTATGGCTTGTAGCCTAGCAAAGTAGCTAGGTTATAGATTCCAAATCCTCCATGCAGTCTCAAACTACACAATCTTGTTGTCATCTACAGTAATCCGTTTTCAATATATATATTGCTTGAGTATGAAATTTTTGCATGTATATATATTGACTGCGCATATATATATATTGCCTGAGTGACAGCATGTTGCCTGAGTGACTGGGTGTGTATATATATTCATTGAGTTGCGTATCCACCTGGGTTGTGCGTATGTATATTTATTGAGTTGTTGTTGTCTATCCACATACATTCATGAAGTTGTTGCTTACATCACTGCGTGGACAACATATATATATTGCATATATTACAGCGTTCCATTCCAGTCAACAATGATGATCTCAGATAGGCTCTTCTAGCCTTTTTCTATCCTCACACTTCATGAAGACTCATCCCATACATAAAAATCTCTCGATTTGTAATTTTGTGATGCCAAATGGATGACTGTTATAGGTCAATGAAGACAGAACCGTTTTCTTCAGTATGCGGATTCACGTAATGGGAGAGATAGGGCTCCTCTAACCCTTAGATGGCTTTCATCTCTTTGTTATTAATCTATCCATCCAATCTGGGGTGAGATTAGATCTACAACCCAACACTATTCCCATGAAACCCTAGATCAGATTAGAATTCCGCTTAAGAGAACAGACTTCGTGTGATGGAAAAAACCTTCTCAAATGACTACTGCTACCTTCTCTCGTTTATCCTTTCACTTCTGTTTCCTTCAAGAATGAATCAGGATTGAATGTGTGTATGCATATTGCTAGGGCATCATCCACGTATAAGCTAGGGCATCATTCAACGCATCTTCTTGTGTATCTCTCCTTCAACAAAAACCCAAGACGTGGTGCGAAGGAGATCACATGAAGTGTTTGTATCTAATGAGTCCAAATCCTCTCTTATTTATACTAAAAGCGTGGATAGTTGAATAGACATGATGTTTGGGTTTCTTGAGCCTACATAAGTTGCTGGTCGGCTTGATAATAAATCCATAATTAAAATAAATTCATATCTCCGTAAATAATTATTAGAATCGGATGATCTTTAGATCAATCCTACACCTCTCGGAGAGAGGGATCCAATAAAAATTTCAACTTCCATAAATAAGCTGACCCACAGGGAGTTTGGCCCTAGTTGCCAATTTGACAAAGGGGGAGAGATATAGGTAAGAAGAAAGACATAGAGTGTGAGAAGTGAAGAGAGAGGGAGGGAAGAAGAAAGACATAGAGAGTGAGAAGTGAAGAGAGACGAAGTGACCATGGAGAGGTAGAGATAAAGTGTGTGTTTAGGTGTGAGATAAAGAGACATATATCGAGAGATGGAGACAAGGGAGGAGAGAAGGAGAGATAAGGATAAAATTATTGATATAGTAACATAGTTGGAGAGAGAGAGAGAGTGATTGGAGAGAGAGAATATTGGAGGGAAAAGTCATAGAGAGAGAGAGAGAGAGAGGGAGGGAGGGGGGAAGATAGAGGGTGGCAGGAGAGAAAGGGAGATAGAAGAAGAATGATATGGAGGAGTTGAGAGAGAGGAAGAGAGTAATGGGGTAAGATTGAGGATTGCAAGAGAGAGAGAGAGATAGAGAGAAAGAGAGGGTTAGAAAGAGGACTTGGTAGAGAGGAGGAGATAGGGAGGAAGACAAGAAGAGAGAGGGAGGGATAGAGATATGTAGTTGGAGGGGGAGAGAGGGAGGAAAGAAGAAAGACATAGAGAGGGAGAAGTGAAGGGAGGGAGGGAGTGAAAAGAGAGATACGTTCAGATAAAGAGACAAAGCAGGAGAGATGTAGAGAAGGGGGAAGGAGAGAAAGAGGCATATAGAAACAAAGTTGGAAGGTGAAGAGATAGAGAGAGAGGGAGAGGATGTGAACGAGTGTAGAGAGGTAGGGAAATAAAGATTCATAGATATGGAGTGAGAGAGCATGTGTGTTTGGAGGGGTGAGATAAAGAACACATAAGGATAGATGGAGAGAAATATATATATAGATGCAGGGTGGAGAGAGGGAAGAATATTTCTTGCAATGCATACATTGATTTTAGTGTAGATGGTGATTTCTAATCCTATTTTATTACTTGCACTAGATGCATTGATTTTAGTGTAGATGTTGAGTTCTAATGATATTTGATTATTTGCACTAGATGCATTAATTTCAATGTATATTATTTCTAATCCTATTTGATTTCTTGCACTAAATGTATTGATTTCAATGTAGATGGTGATTTCTAATCCTATTTTATTTATTGCACTAGATGCATTGATTTCAGTGTAGATGGTGATTTCTAATCCTATTTGATTTATTGCACTACATGTGTTGATTTCAATGTAGATGTTTATTTCTAATCCTATTTGATTTCCTGCACTAAATGCATTGATTTCAATATAGATGATTTCTAATCCTATTTGATTACATGCACTAAATGCATTGATTTCAGTGAAGATTGTGATTTCTAATCCTATTTGACTGCTTCCATTAGATGCATTTATTCCAATGTAGATGTTGGTTTCTAATATTACTTTCTTACTTGTACTAGATGCATTGATTTTAATGTAGATGTTTATCGCTAATCCTAATCGATTTCTTTCACTAAATGCATTGATTTTGGTGTAGATGGTGATTTTTAATCCTATTTGATTTATTGCACTAGATGCATTAATTTCAATGTAGATGTTGATTTATAATTACATTTGATTGCTTGCTCTAGGTGCATTGATTTCAATGTATATGATTTCTAATCATATTTGATTGCATGCACTAATTTCATTGATTTTAGTGTAGATGGTGATTTCTAATCCTATTTGATTGCTTCCACTAGATGCATTGATTTCCATGTAGATATTGGTTTCTAATATTATTTTCTTATTTGCACTAGATCCATTGATTTTAATGTAGATGTTGATTTCTAATCCTAATTGGTTACTTGGATTAGATGCATTGATTTTAGTTTACATGGTGTTTTCTAATACTATTTTATTTCTTGCATTAGATGCATTGATTTGATTGTATATGTTGATTTCTCATTTGATGAAATTGGATGTATGCTGGTACATTAATTTTAAAGTGATTGAATCAATAGTGCATTGATTTCAATGTAAGTGCAAAAAATTATTGACAATGTACATTGATTTTTGTGTTATAGTAATTCAACCTACAAATATTGGAGAGCAAAGAGAGATAAGGTATGATGTTTGCTGCAACAACTCGATCTAAATATTTAAATGGCTGACGGTTTCAACTTTCCTTTCCATATAATCGATATGAAAATATCAGAAAACTAACAAGCATGACAATAAGAATATTAGAAGAAAATAGTTTGAGATTGATCGCAATGAAGACTATTTGTAATTGGCTACAATTTTATTATTCACATTTTCTATCATTCAACACTATTACATTGTCTCTTTGCATTCAAAATTTTTAATTCATGAATTTTCATCATTAAAGTTATTGATAATATTTATCACAAAGAAAAATTAAAATTAAAATGAGTAGATAAATCTCAAACATATTTAAAATGGTTTACCAATATTAGATGCTTTTCACATATTATTGATAAAATTAATCATATGTTTGATAGATTTTCCTTGGCCGCACATGGTTGAAACTAGCCTAGACACATCTTAACTCCAGATCTATCAAGCACCAAGAGGGATCAAATATCTCAAGGTGCAAACCTTTCCTCATGTTTTTCACTCAAAAAATAGGGTTGCACCTTGAGAGATTCAATCCCTCTTGGCGCTTGATAGATCCAAAATTAAGATGGATCTAGGCTGGTTATAACGAAGTTAACAAATATAATTTAGAAGAATTGACTCCGTGTATGTCTAAATGATTTTGGAAGTTTTTAGAATGAACCCCATATATTATGATTTATACCAGTCCACTTGACTTGAAAAATATGCGACAAATTATCGAAAGTTTTTTTTTTGTGTCCTAAGATGAAGCGTGAGTTACATGGAAAACGAGCTCCATTATTGAAAATTTTCTGAGAGACGTTGACCAGATAAACCTTCATCCTGTATTACAAAAGACTATTTATCATTTGATTAACAAAGACAAGTCATCGATCATGTCTAAGGAAGTGATTCTCGTAAATGCAAGTTGAGGCCCAGTGATTAATGAAGCAAATATCGTGGACTATTTGAAAGAAAATATTATGTTTCGTGTAGGGTTGGACGTGTTTGAGGATGAATCATACATGAAGCCTGGTCTTGTAGAAAAAATAATAATTACGATGGAAATGTTGATCATATAGACTAGCACATATGGAATACAGGCCGAAAAAAGTCCATTGTTATACATCTTGTAGGTGAAACAATAATTGACAAATCACATTATTTCATGCTCAGAAAAACAAAATTCTAGGAGGTCAGACAAGTCAATGTTTATTTGAGATGAGATCCCAGGAAAGCCAAGTTGTAAAACCATCAATCGAAAGATCAACGATAGGGAATAATCTTGGTTTTTCTCCCCCACTTTGACAAAACCACTAGAGGGGAGTCCCAGAAGGCGGTTTATGGTTTTCTTAAAATAGCTAGTGGTCTGTTGACGGGCGGGTGGTTTATGGTTTTCTTAAAATAACTAGTGGTCTGTTGCCTCTGTTTGTTTTGTCAAAAGGGTCACACAACATTAATTTTTATCAAAAACCTCATAATAATGTCATGGGTTCACTTTATAAAAAAACTTTATAAAAGGGATGGGATTTAATTTAGTTTAATGGTAAACTTTAAATATGTATATATATGATATATAATATTTTATTGTAGATATTACAATCACAATTTTTATAACTACTTTCAATTGGTGAGTGTTTAACTGATTGGACAATAAAACTATGGGAGAGGATAAATTCCAAAACAATCACTTCGTAGGGGTTTGGAGTCTTGAAATCATGAAGAATATGTAATGGGAAAATATCTTAGAGACTCGATAATAAAAAGCCAGTTTGATTCCAAGATTCTGAAACATTATAGTTGTTTTATTTCTTGTTCTCTTGTATTTAATGTTTCATGTTTTATTTTTCTTCTACTAGTTAAGTGTACGATGCAATAGGGATTGTTTAAATTTAAAACTATGAATTTACCCATTGGTACTAACGTTTTTAAATTTACATCCCTTAACAAGTGCTCTACTTTTTCATAATTCGTCCTTAATTTCTTTTCCTTTTCATCGTTCATTTTTCAAAATTTATGCCCATATTCTTAATTGCATGAGCTATAAAAAAAAAGGTTCTCTGTTCATCTTTCTTGCAACCCATTTTAAATTTAAACTTTGAAATTCTCAATGGTTTGGCCATTCTAGTTTTGAATGCTAGGTTTTTGAATTAGAGTAGTTATTACAACTCTCATGCTCTCACTCTCTGGCCATTTATTTAAAATTTTAAGTAATTTTGTGGATGTCATTGGAACTAGTTCAGTCCCAGTCAGGAATTTTCTCCAGGGAGATAACACATAGTATAGATGTTATTCATGTCGTTTTAATTCTATGTTATTAATGATCTTCATGCTAACCTAATATTGTACGAAGGATTTTGGATGTTTGTTTTTGGTTTCATATGTGTAGGAAAATGGAGACTAAGAGTTGAGGTATACCCTAAGCTAGTTGCATTAACAAACTATTGGATTCTCATTTGAGAGGTGTGATCTTTCATCCCGCCTATTTCATTTATTTTAGGGTTTGAATGATATAGATATTGGCTTGGAATGTCATTGTACACTTATCACACACATATTGCACATGTATGTCTAGTGATCCCTGAGAAAGGATCATGGAGCGAAAACTCTCTATGGTTGGGTAATTCTAACTACAACACCTCGTATAGACATCAATGCTAACACATTGTATACTTCTCATTTTGATTCAAATGCATTGATCTAGTTATGCATCCAAATCTTCTCCCTCAACCATGAACTATTCCAATGTATTCTACTTTGAACCAATTATTCTTCCCCTAGCATTGACATTAATGACAAGACATTCTCCAACAATCTCCCCCTTTGTCACTGATCTCAATCATCTACATTTAATATGTGTTGATGATTTTTGAAGTTCATAATGTTTTTCATATATCTTTACTTAAGAAATATATACATGATAACTCTCACATAATTCATTGGAAAATGCTACAAGTGGAACCCGAAGGAGACTTTTTAAAAGAGCCTCTTTGTATCCTAGACCAAAAATAGATCTCGCTGCGGAATCGAGCCATCATTTGGGTTAAGGTGAAATGAAAGTATTTAAATCTTAAAGAGGCTACATGGGAGGAAGATTAAATGCAGAAGAATTATCCAACATTATTCCAGAGGGAAATAACTAAGAAATAAACATCGGGGATAGTGAGAATTAAAGGGGTGGCGGGGGGCGGTGGGAAATGTAATACCCCTCTCCTGTAGTAGTGTTGTTTTCTTTCATTTACGTTAGTGCGATTGGAAGAAAGAAAATCCATAGAGTAGATTGAAATGCTTATGTAAATATATAGTTTTATTAGCAAGTAAATAATTATATTGAAAGCACTTTGGAATGAGACAGTTGAGTACGTGATTTTTACCAAAGAAAATAGAAATTAAAATCTCATTAGTAAATGAGATTGAGATAACTCTTCCATGACAAAGATTCTACATAATATTTAATGGATAGGAGAAAAAATCCATTAAATCACCTAGCTGGGGAAAGATGCTAAGCATGGATAATAATAAAACGTAGCGGGAAAAGAAAGCAGGCTTTGAAGGAAAATCTTATGCTAGTGGAGTTAAGAACCACAAAAGCGGGATGTCACTGAAGGAAAATTTGATTGTGGAATGAAAAGTATAAACCCTCTATTAACAGGATCAATAGGGGTTGTTGATATATTTGTCAAGTACACTCAGATGAGGGGGAACTCGAGATACAATTCATGGTTGGGTGGCTAGTGTGCTCATCAAGTGTAATTTTTGCAACGATTTTGGCTAAGAAATTTGTGCATAATTATCTTTGTGAATGACTCAATAAATATTTTGATGCACCTTGTTATATATTTAAATATATAGTCTATTTTAAGGATTGGTATAGAAAATGATATATGCTCACCTTGTAAATATTGTAATTAATATCCAATGCTATGATAGATAACATGATGTAAATCTTGTAAAATATTTTGATAAATATATCATGTTGTGATAAATAATGTGCTGAGGAATGATATAACTCTGATAATGAGTAGAAATTAATATATAAATCCATGAAGGATTATTTTTGGTGAATTTATGTCAACCAACTCCAAAGAGCTGTAAATTCCATGCAAAGTATGATTATCTTATCAATTTCTATATTCAATTACTTTTAACACTTCTTTAAATATATTTTTGGGATGATAGTTCTATGCAAAGTGTGCAAAGTATCTCATAGGCTTATTAATTAATGAGAAATCACAATGTGTTCAATATAGAAGGGAAGGAAATTTAACTATTTCCA
>APFE031423436.1:0-10951 GCA_000404065.3 Pinus taeda
GGGGGGGGGGGCGCTCCCACGCAACTATGTATGGACTTATACTTTCATATAAAACATGGGAGATACCCTACAAATAGTGCACATACTCCCAAACAAGTTTATTTTAATGTGCAGAGTACAGGTCTGCGAGCCTAGGGATTGCTGAAGTTCTCATGAACTCGCCGTTCGAGGATATGGATCATGCGCTCTACGATGAGCTCATGTCCTAGTTGGAGCCAAATGTTACCCACCAAATTGGGTGACCCTATAAGAGAAAACTTTTCTCCTATTCTTCACGTATAGTCGGCCAACCATGCAATCCTTGACAACCACCACTAGTTGATGATGTGCGATTTTATCTTTGCCACCCACAACAGTGGTATATTTTCTTACCCATTCGACATGAGCACATGGGCGAAGGTGTGCTTCTGATCAAAAAGTACTTTATTCATTTTGCAATCTGGTGCTTATGCTTGTTTCTATTTGGGCTTTTGATATGGATTAAGGGGTGACTTGAAAGAAAGAGGGGTTTTGATCGTGATCTTGTTCCTTCACCTTAAATGGGGGGTTAATCTTTGATCCTAGTCCAGTGGGGCCTCCTCTAATGGCCTAATGGGCATAGGAGGGGCATTACTTGGGAAGCCTTCATTGAGATAGTGTGTTCCATCTATCCCTATTCCATACTTACCACTTTCCATCTTACATTACAAGTCCATGTTCCACCTCCATTCTTCAAGTTCCACTGACCATTGGTTCTTTGGGATTTGTCACCCATACAACCTCATACTTGGTTAAGGCTCAAATTTTTGCCTTGGTAGGTTGATGCAGCTACAAGAAAAAGAAAAAACATATTATGGTCACAGAAGAGAACAAAAAGAGAATCAAAATGCAAAATATGGCAAGGACATACACATTAGCACGTGGGCAAAAGTCTAGTATGAGCTCTGCCTCACTCATTATGGCCATCACTTGGTTCTTGAGCACATGTTGCTCCATTACATAATAAAAGGAACTCTTGCATGTCCCAATCCTGATGAGCAATGAGCTGCCTCATCATTAAGGGGTAATACAACTGTTATACATAATTCAAAGTAAGCTCTAACCCTTTGAGCTATGAGCAGTAAACTGTAATACAAAGAAAAATCAAGCAAAAGAAAGTGCACAGGAGAGGTGGAAAAACAAAGGCTGAGTTGGTAACTCATGTATCCACAGTTGCTCCCTCCCCACATCTATACACTCAAGATGTGGGTCCTCATCATGTTGGTCCCTTTGACCATGACACTTGGCCATGAAGTCTTCTCCCCTCTGTACCATCATTATTCACTAATAGGATAATACCTACCAATTGAAAGGTGGATTGAGGAAATGTTACTTCCCCTTAGGGGTTGGAATCACCTAATAGGGTTGCCTTTTAGCCACTCCTACCTAGGTAGGTAACATCGTTGCGACTTCAAGGCCCCAATTTTGGAAGGGAAGCTTTATTTGAAGTATCACATAGCCCTTTACATTCATGCTTGGTTCACTTATATGCAAAAATGATTATTGTCCCTAATGACTAGTTGTTTTCACTAGACTATACGTTGTGATTGTCAGGTGGTTTAGTAGCGATGATCTGCACACCTTACTCACAGGTACTTAGGCTCCAAAGAAGTATATTGGCACCCTTAGGTGAACCGTTGAGAGCCTTGGGTTTTCGAGTAGTAGCAACACATCACACCTACCCCTGGGCACCACTTGCACCTAGGACATTCTACCACTTTGCACTATGTTTGACGATTCTTTAGGATGACACACCTGGGCCAATATGCCCCTGGGTTGGCCTTAGCACCCTTTTGAAGGGTGGAAGCTAACTTAGGGCCCATATGAGGATGGTTTCGCCTTCAGAGACATGGGAGGGCTAGTAGCACTTGGAAAGCTCTCAACGTTGGAGAAAAGTTGGACATTGTGAGTAGTTGGAGACCCAAGAGGCCACCTTATGGCATCCCAAGTGGATTTTGGGGACCAAAGAGGGATATTGATGGAGATTTGAGGGCCAACCCTCGAAGGATAATTTTTTGAGGCTTTTACAACAAACTTGGCACTCAAAATTCTCAACATGTGCCACTTGGAGCTCATTTCATGGATGATGTGAGTCGTATGAGGCCTCACGACTCACATGTGTGGGATTTCATTTGATTTTATGTCTAAGCTAGTTGGGTTGGCTTGTAACCCAAGTTTCTATTATGATTTTACTCATCTTTAGGGGCTCTTAGTCTAATTAGAGACTTATCCTCCTCATATAAATAGAGGAGAGGATCGTTTTGTATCACTTCATTGTCACTTGTGAATTCGACAACTCTGCTTGAGAATTTTGGCCTCTTTTACCTTTTGGAGAGATGTGATCTATGGAGCATATTTTGTCTTGGAGCTATATTCTTGTCTTTGGAGAAGTTACCTTGGATCATTGATTGGATTGTACATGCATATTGTCTTGTAAGTGCTTTTTATTAGAAATTTTTGATTTCATGTCTATTGTATGTAATAATTGGGTGATCTAGGTTAAATATTGTGCCCTAATTTTGTTGAATGTCAATTTTAGGAAGCTAGGTCATATTATTGCATGCATTATTCATTGTATGATATGTGAATGACAATCCCCTCAGTAATCTTACATTAGCCCTCCCAAGTGAATTTTGATTTCTCACAAAGGTAATTGTTAGGATTTTGATGCTAGGGCATCAACATATGTTTACTCCTTTGCAAATTTTAGCCAGCGTGAAGAATCCATAGAATCCATCAACCCTAGGACTAGGCACTGGCCATGCATTGTTGGTGATCAAATCAATTTTATCCATAAAATTTTGCTCATTCTTTCTCTTACCTAATTTGGCCCTCTTAAGTCCAAGTGTCCATCTAGTGCTTATTGCGAATTGCCTAGGAAGGGAGATTTTTGGTCTTGGAAAGTCTAAACATTGAGGGTCGTAGTGGTTGCCTCAAAATTGTTCCCTTTGGTGGGCATTCATTCCATTTTCATCCATAATTTCTCTTTCCCTAGTTGTTTGTCCTAGGATAAAACCATAATTTGGTTTTAGCTTCAACTCGAAGGCTTCTTGAGAGTTTCATGTGCCATAACCTTGTTGAAACACATTGTGGGAAACCATTTCTTGACACTTTGACCTTTGGCCATCCTAACTCACAACATATCAATCAAACCTAGGTCTTGTGTTGCCCCAATTTGACTTCTCTAAGGAAAGTGAATTGCCTCCTCTTCATAGTTGGTGCCTAGTACCTAAATTTTGTCTTTCCCTTACAAGGATTTAGGTCACATCATGCCTTTAAAACCTAGAATAACTATTAGGTGACCTTTATACTAGGACTCCTCTCATTGGTGAAAGTCCTTAAAGAGTAGGGAGTAGTAGCTGTGGTGACAGTGGGCTACTACCTTATTGTTGTCACATGGTCTAGTGATAACCTTATAGGGTACCCCTCTCCATGGCGTTTCTAGATTTTGCAACAAAATGGTCCACAAATGCCCTTTTAGTGGATCACAAAATTCCACAGGTCATGTATGTTTCATGCCCTTTTGATTTTTGAATTCCCGCAATTCACTGAAACTTGTGTCGAATTTGTATAGAGTTTGGATCTCAATTAGAAAGGCAAGCATTAAATGCGGCGGTTTGAGGGCACACTTCCCTTTGTTCAACCACACATTTGACCACTGTATGGAGATCCGAGGAACGAATTGGAACCAAAATTTAGCGGAGGTCGAAGGAGAAAACCTAAATCGAACTTAGTCAAAGCTGAGACAAATTTGACTTTTGTTTTGAGGTTTGCCAAACTTCGAACCTCATGGTTCAACTTCGACAAATCCTATGAAATTGGTCATCACCCACCCTTTCCTAATCACAATTCATGGCACTGCTTTCCAAAAGTAGACATGAACAAGTTTGGTGGTTCTAATTTATTTGGTTGGGTTACCCAAATGGAACACTATTTCTCTCTCCATGGAATCATTGATGACCTTAGGAAACTTAGAATGGGTGTCTTATATTTGGATTTAGAGTGTTGGCAATGGTGGTAATTGTATAAGACATGTTATGGAGGCTACATGCTTGGAGCCATTTTATGAAGTCTATTTATGGTTATTTTGAACGTGACACACTAGTTTGGATGAGTAACAAACTTACACCAAGCAAGCATAGTTATAGACTTTATAGCAACCTTTGAACAATTAGAAATCCACACAAAGGGCTTGTTCGACCCCTTTTTTAAAGAATGTTTCATCAAATGTCTCGAGAAAATTCAAGTGCAAATCATGAAGTAGAGCCCAATTGCTTAGTTAAAGGCCTGTTAGAGATCTAAAGAAACTAAAATGATGATAAATGCATAAACCAAAAGATTCTAATTCACTTCTTGTTGTTGTCCTCCTTTCAAAACCACCCCTATCCCCTCCACAACTCAGTCGTTACGAATCCAGAAGTTGTCCCTGAAGAATACGGTAGAATGCTAATGTCTCAAACTTTGTTATAATTGTGATGAGAGGTATTTCAAAGGGCATAAATTTAAAGAACATAAATTGTTTCAAATAGATGTATTCCCCTAAGATCATTTGGAGGACATCCTTGTTGAAGGCACTATTGACTCAGAATGTGAAGAAGCAACGCCTCATCCTCAAGAAAAACTAACTTTATAAACTCTGTGCAAGGAACCCCAAATTTCTCTCCTTGTTCCATCTTGCTTTTTGGCACTACAAACTCTAAAGTTGATTGGTTAACATCAAGAACACCAAGGTGATTGTTTTTGATTGGTCGTTGTAGCACCCACAATTTTATCCAATGGAAAGTGGTTGAAGAAATTCCATATTATGTCCATGCCACACCTAATTTTCAAATAATGATAGCCAATGACAATAGATGAAATGTGGAGGCCATTGTGATAATGTGAGACTTCAAATAGGAGAGTATCATCTCGAATCTCACATGTTTGCTACTGAAATGGGTTGTTGTGATGTGGATCTCATCGTTGAATGATTATGCATTTTGGGACTTGTCATCATATATTTCAAGGATTTATATAAGGGAGGCTAAAACCGCACCCTCAAGGGGTTTACAACTAGTTCTCCTTAAATTATTAGCTCCCTTTATATGGAGAAATTGTTGAAGAGGGTGGTTGATTAATTATAGCCCCATTTGATACCATAGAAGTCATGGATACCCTCCCATAGGAATTCACTTTGATTTGGAACTGATCCTCACTAAATGTCAATAAGTTTTTGAAACTCCTCGTGTGAGGTTCACTAAGTAAGGGCAAAAACACACCTTCAAGGGGCTTACAACTAGTTCACCTTAAATTACTATCTCTCTTTATATGGAGAAATTGTTGAAGAGGGGCCATTGATTCATTATAGCTCCATTTGAAACCATACAAGTCACGGATACCCTCCCATAAGAACTCATTTTGATTTGGAACTAGTCCTCACTAAATTCCAATAGGTGTTTGAAACTCCACATGTGAGCTTCACTAAGGAAGGGCAAAAACACATCCTCAAGGGGCTTAAAACTGGTTCACCTTAATTATTAGATCTCTTTATATGGAGAAATTGTTGAAGAGGGGCCATTGATTCATTACAGCCCCGTTTGATACCTTACAAGTCATGTATACCCTCCCATAGCAATTTACTTTGATTTGGAACTGTTCCTCACTATAATATTTTGAAAATCCTCGTGGCTTACCACCTTCATGTTGTGAGCATGACCATGGCATCCCCCTAGTTCCAGATAGTCGACCACCCATTGGGCATCCTTATTGGCATCTTTTTGCATAGAAGAATCAAATATTAAAGATCATCTTGAAAGTATTAGAGGTTAGAGTCATACATACATAGACTAGTCTTTACTCCTTGCCAATGGTGATGGTATTAAAGAAAGAAGGCAAATGGTGAATGTGTCCTGATTTTTGGGCTCTAAATAAGTTGACCATCATGCACAAATTTCCCATTCCAATTATTGATGATCTTTTGGATGAGCTTCATAGTGCCAAGATCTTCATTAAATTGGACCTTTGTTTAGGATACTGCAAAATCTGGGTGGAGTCATACTTCCCTATGATAGATTTCTGCACATAAGAAGGTCATTATGAGTTTTTAGTGATGTCCTTTGGATGTTGCAATGCACCATCCACCTTTGAGAGCCTCATGGACAATATTTTTCATCACTTGCTATGCAGTTTTGTGTTGGTCTTCTTTGATATTATATTAATCTATAACAAAACATGGGAATCACATTTTGAGCATGTTGGTAAAGCCTTACAACTCCTGTCAAATCACCAGTTGTTCCTCAAATGTTGCAATTGTGCCTTTTGGGCTTTAGAAGTTGAATACTTGGACCACATTGTGGGGTGTGAGTAGATCCCAAAAAACTTGTGGCTATGCAAGTTTGGCTCCACCCCAAGAATTTGAAAAGCATGCAGGGGTTCTTAGGACTTCCAAGATACTGAGGAAGTTTGTGAAAAATTATGAAAAAATTGTTGCTCCCATAAAAATTATGCTATGGAAAATATACTGGAACTGAGAAAATAGTTTCCCACAGCATAATTTTATTAGTTTATGTAGTTTCCCGTAATTATGTAGTTTATTTATAACATCAAAAGGTTTCCCCACATTGGGGTTTTTCCTTGGCATCCGCCAAATTTGGTGTCTTCTTGCCTTGGCTTATCTTCTGCATTTTATTTTATGTTCTATCTACAATTATAGTCAATGTGATTTATGGTTAATGTGATTGCTATTGGAAACTAATTTGGAAATTGTCATTGGGCTGCTTAAAGTACATTGAAGTAATTGTGCTAAGTATAGAACATACCATTGTTAACTAAATTTAACATGGGATTAGAGCCCAGGTGAAGACAAAGCCCAAGCAAGAGAGAGAAAAGCAATCACCAAGAAAGATTTATTGGACAAGTTTCAATGGCTTCTTCATCTTACTTCAAGACTAAGGACAAGTTCAATGACAAATCTGACTACCATGCATGCAAGATGACTTTGGAGGAGCATGAAGTATTGGACTATGTGCAGGGAAAAGTGGTGGAACCTCCTTCAAATGCACCAGTTGTTGCTAAAATGAAGTATAAAAAAGGTGAGGTCAAAGGCAAGAAAATTTTGGTTGACTCTATTCAAAAGCATTTGGTTGCCTATATTTATGATTTGGGAACTTCTAAGGAGATATATGATAAGCTGGTTGGAATGTTCAAAGTGAACAATGCAAATCAAATCCTCTTTCTCAAAAACAAGTTGAAGGACATCAAGATGGAAAAAGGGGAGTCTATCCAATCCTACTTCATGAGGATCACACAAATAAACTACAAAATGCTTCACAATAAAATTATGCCGTGGAAAATATATTGGAACTGAGAAAATAGATGCACACACAATAAAATTTACACCAATATTTTTGGACAAAAGTCCCCAAAAAAAACCCAACTAGGAAATCTGACACAACAGATGAGGGTTTATTTTATTATGCAGTAGCAAAATTTGAGTACAAAAATTTGGATGCCAAATTGGCAAATCTGGTAAAATAATCTAGTCAAAATATTTGTGAGGCAATTTGTCTCACCCGACAACTAATCTCAACTCTAAAATTGGCTCTATCTGGGCCACTCGAAAACCCCTGCTCATCCTAGTGCATGCCCCACTTGCACTACCTCCAGAACTCACTAAAATATGTTTCTCTGCCTGACTCTGCCTGACTCTGCCTCTGGAAGTGACTCGTTTGGCCTTCCACCAACGACTAAATCAACCTCCTCTTCAGCTAAATTGAACTGGCCCTCTGAATCTTCTGCGCAACCTCAATAACCTCAATGAGGAAATAATGCGACCTCCCTTCTGCTGACTCTCCGACACTGGAAATTCGCTGGAACTCTGCTACTGATCCCTCAAACACTTTTGCTCTTCTTCATGTTGAATCACTGCGTTAGATAGCTTGATCTGCCCAAGGAACTCACTCTTCCTCTCACTCGATGTGTTTATTTGTTAAAATAGGCAACTAGGGCCAAATTCCACTTTAGACAACTCATTTGATGGAGATGAATATTGCATTAAATTCCTTTTTTCGAGAGGATCAAAATTGATATAAAGATCATCTAATTTAGACAAACAAAAGTGTGTTTTTGAATTTATGACCACGTGCAAATTGTTCAGGTCGACCACATCATCATGTAGGCTCATGAAGCCCAATGGACGTGTCACTTCACCCTCAATGACTTGTCTAAATACAAGTGACTTCTCACCTCATTTGGCATCATCATCACTCACACATTCCTCTCTCTCTCTCTCTCTGCTGAACATTTGATATAATAATAAGTAGATTTGATCAAAGGGTTTTCTCCACATTGGGGTTTTTCCCTAGCATAAGCCAAATCTGGTGTCCTCTTGTCTTGGTTTATGTTTTGCATTTTATTTTATGTTCTATCTACAATTATAGTCAATGTGATTTATGGTTGATGTGATTTCTATTGGAAACTTATTTGGAAATTGTCATTGGGCTGCTTAAATACATTGAAGTAACTGTGCTAAGCATAGAACATACCATTGTTAACTAAATTTAACATGGGATCAGAGCCCAGGTGAAGGCAAAGCCCAAGCAAGAGAGAGAAAAGCAATCACCAAGAAAGATTTATTGGACAAGTTTCAATGGCTTCTTCATCTTACTTCAAGACTGAGGACAATCTCAATGACAAATCTGACTATCATGCATGCAAGATGACTTTGGACCTGACTTTGGAGGAGCATGAAGTATTGGATTATGTGTAGGGAAAAGTGGTGGAATCTCCTTCAAATGCACCAGTTGCTGCTAAAACAAAGTATAGAAAAGGTGAGGTCAAAGGCAAGAAAATTTTGGTTGACTCTATTCAAAAGCATTTGCATATATTTCTGAATTGGGAACTTCGAAGGAGATATATGATAAGTTGGTTGGAATGTTCAAAGTGAACAATGCAAATCAAATCCTCTTTCTCAAAAACAAGTTGAAGGACATCAAGATGGATAAAGGGGAGTTATCCAATCCTACTTCGTGAGGATCACACAAATCAAGAATGACCTTCTATCTATTGGAGAAGTTATTGCTGACAGGGGGCTCACTCTCATTGCACTTGGGGGTCTTTCAAGAGCATGAGATGTGTTTAACACCACCATTCTCAACATTGACAGGATTCCTAGTTTCGATGAATTATTGGCTAGATGCACTCAAGAGGAGACGAGGATGATGGAGAGAGACAAACCTTCAAATGGAAATGAACCTACTACTTTCTTTGTTCATGCAAAGAAGAAAAACACTGCTGGTCCAAGGAGACAGGGTCAAGGATTTGAAGAAGGAAGGAATGGAAGGTGCTACAATTGTAATAGGTTTGGTCACTATGCTAGAGAGTGTCCTCACAAGAAGGATTCTCCAAGGGATGAAGACAACAACAACAACAACAACAACAATTTCAAAGGGAATGGAAATCAAAGGAACAACAGGTTCAACAATAAAGGAAAGAGGAATGCTCCTGCTGCTCGATATGGAAATGGTTGACCTTCCAAAAGAGTTTTATCTTATTTCTGTTCTATCTACCTTGTCTCCTCCTGATACTTTGGATCATTGATTGATTGATAGTGGAGCCTCAAGGCACTTCACTAGGTACAAAGAGGCCCTCTCAAATTCGATTGAGAAGAAGACTAATTTGGAGATCATACTTGGAGATAATGCCACCTACCCCATGAAAGGGATAGGTACTGTAACTCTCCACCTAAATCAAGGTCAAACCATTCATCTACAAGAAGTATTGTATGTGCCCGATTTGAAGAAGAATTTGGTGTCTATTTATGCAATGGAAGATAAAGGCTTCAAGATAGCATTCATTGATGGAAAGGTATGTATTTGGAAAAGAAATCCTAAAGATGCATTCACAGTTGGATTTAGGGTTGATGGTCTCTCTCAAGGTGGAGGAAGTCCTTTGGGAGCCTTGACCTACGATGCTTCACTTCAATCTGAGCTATGGCACCGAAGGTTCGCCCACCTTCATTACAAATCCTTACCTGGGGTAAGGAAGATGGTCACAGGTATGCTCAATTTCAACATGAATATGGAGTTTGTCAGGGTTGTGCAACTGGGAAACGGACCATTCCCTTCAAGTGAAAGCCAAACTACCGATATTCTTCAATTGGTCCATTTTGACCTATTCGGTATGTTGCCCATAACATCATTGGGAGGATACTTATACTACGCAATTTTCGTGGATGACTTCTCTCGCAAAACATGGATCTATTTCTTGAAGAAGAAGGATGAAGTGTTCAAATGGTTCCGTTTTTTCAAAGCCTTAGTTGAGAATCAAACAGGGAAGAAGATCAAAATATTGAGGACCAACCATGGAACTGAATATGAATCAAATGAATTCAATGACTTTTGCAGAGAAGCTGGGATTAAGAGGGAGACAACTGTTCCATACACTCCTAAGCAAAATGGAGTTGCTGAAAGGAAGAATCAATGTTAGTTGGGAGCGGGAGCGGGAGCGACCATTTTCAGAAGCTCCCGGTTTGGGAGTGAATTCCGGAGCAATTTTTTAAAAATATATATATATTTTTAATTTTTGATACATATATGTCAACAAAAACATGTAGAATGATGAATTAGATATAAAAAACATAAAAGACATAGATTGATCATTGAACCATATCACATCAATCATCTAGAAATTATAATCTTCATCAACCATGTCCACAAGTTAGTAAAATACATATTACAACTGCAACATATTGAGTGTCGTGAATCATGATTCATCAAATTCAATCTTAAAGTTTCAACTTCAAGCTTTCAAAATTAAAAAATTCAAAATTGAAAATTCAATATATAACATTTATCATCATTGATCACCATAGTTGTACTTGTAAGCTAAGTTTAACCATTACAAGAAGTAATATCTTAGATATTTCTAAGTCCTAACTTCTAACTGTTAACATGAA
>APFE031423436.1:12142-87562 GCA_000404065.3 Pinus taeda
TGCCCCAACATGGTATCCATCTGCTCATACACCTCGCCAATCACTGGTTTGTCTGTATCTGCAAACCGAATCATGTGATAAATGGGCTTGGTGAAATCCAATACTTGCCTCACACTTGTCCAAAAGTGACCATCAAGAGCGGCCTCCTCCACCAGTGCAAAACCTCGCCTATCAGCTGCATTTGTAGCCCTTTCCTTTAATACTTGCCAATGTGGACTTGATACCATGCTAGCCAATGACTCTCTTACCTTCAAAAGGCGCCTGAAGGTGAGGTAATAGCTATCAAATCTGGTCTTCGCAATCTTCAACAACTCCAATCTCGAGTGACTGCGGAAAAGGCCATGGGTATTGCTATGATTTGTAATAAATTTTATCATTTGTTTGCCTTTCTTGTACAAATCACCAATCCATTTGTATTGTGCATTTTTGTTCTTGACAACATCATGCATAAGAAGGTTCAATGTGTGAACCAAACATCTAGACCAAAATATGTTGGGGTATTTATCCTCAATAATTGCTTTCGCTGCCTTACAATTAAGAGCATTATCAGTGATGACTTGGATGACATTGTATGGCCCAATACGGTCAATTGTTTCAAGTAATGCTTCTGCAATGTTGATGGCGGTCTTGAACTTGTCTGAGTAATCATGTGCAGTTAGAAAGATGGCACCACTAACAGACACAGCAAGAACACTTATGAATGGCTTGCCTTTTACATTTGTCCGTCCATCAGATACAATGGACACCCCATGGTCAGTGCAAGAACTTGTCATTCTATTCAAAGAATGTGATATTTTTGTTTTTTCATGATCAAGTCCAACAGTTCTTGCCTTGTCATACCCAGGGCTCTTGTATCCTTTAGAGGCATCATTTATGGTAGAAACCATTGCATAGAGAAACTTGTAAACCTTTGAATCCACATCATTCCTACACCCCTCATCAAGGAAATTTGATATGGTTCTACGCCTTAAAGCTGATGACCACTGCCTTGGGAGGATGCTGAAGGAGTTCTTTGTGCTTGTGATTGTGAGCTTGGTTCAAAGAAACCCCTTGATTTTTTTGATTTGTATTGGGCTTCCTCCTCTTCCCTTATGTATTTGGCTCTATCCGCTGCTGACATCGCTGGACAAGTTTTGATTCCTATTTGTTTGTCTCCATCCCATGGCCTTTTCCCGCAGAGGTGTTTTCTGGCACGGGTGTATGAACCTGTGTAATCATTGTTGCAATGGAGGCAATGAAATTTAGTGGTTCCACCCCCTCTCTCTGCTTCAGGCCTTTTAACATATTTCCACAATGGGGTTTGGTCTTGTTTAGTTTTATGAGAGTCATGTTCACCCTCCTCCAGCTCCTCCTCGCCGGGGTTTTCATCAAATCCACTTTCTCCACCTTCTTCATCCCCCTCTTCATTTTGGCCCCTTCGTTTCCTACTCTCCAACACCATAATAACCATAAAAGGGACCAAGAAGAGGAAAATGCCAAGAAATATAGCCAGGTCCATGATGTTTGATATTTGTAGGCTTTTGAATCTACAAATTAATTTAATTTATTTAGATTAATTAATTTAATTTAGATTCATGATTTTTGTTACTAAATATAGTTAATAAACTAAATTAACTAAATTAAACTAACTAAATTAAACTAACTAAATTACTACCTAACTAAATTAAACTAACTAAACTAACTAAATTACTAAGTTACTTACCTCTTTGCAGACTTGCTCCTTGCTCCTCGCTTCTCCTCGCTCCTTTGCTCTTGCTCTCGAGCTTTTACTCAACTCATTCAAGTGATAATGAAATTTCTTTTGCCCCATTGTGTTTTTAAACATAATTTAAAAAAAAAATGATTTTTCTTTTTTTTTTTTTGCGTCCGCGATTTTTTTCTCTACTCGGATCGCTCCCGACGTCTGTCGATTTGCTCCTGGAGCGAAAATTTAATGCTCGGGAGCGATCGCTCCCTAATCGCTCCCGAGCTGTAATTTTCACTTCGGGAGCGACGCTCCCGATATCGTTCCTGAAATTGGCAGGGTGCACAAATTTTTTTATCAGGAGCGCGCTCCCGACCCGCTCCCAAGCCACTCCTGCCCGGAGCACGGATTGGGAGCGGGAACGGGGGGGGGGGCGCTCTCCCGCAACATAGGAAAGAATCAAACAATTATGGAAGCCACCCAGGCCATGCTCCATGATCAAGATCTACCGCAGTTCTTATGGGGAGAAGCTGCCAACACTGTCGTGTATGTTCAAAATAGGAGCCCACATCAAGCACTTGATTTCAAGACACCTGAAGAAGTTTTCACTGGTAAGAAACTTTATGTTTCTCATTTTAGAATAGTTGGTTGTCCCGTGTATTTTCATCTGCCTAAAGAGAAAAGAAACAAGTTATAAGCATCTGGGAAGAAAGGTATATCTGTGGACTACAGTGAAAATTCAAAGGCATATAGAATCTATGTGCCTAGTCAAAGAGACTTGGAAATAAGCCATGATGTTACCTTCGATGAAGACACTGCCCTTGGGAAAGCCAAAGATCTCCCCATTCCAAGGAAGGACAATGATGATGTTGCAGAAAAAAGGATAAACCTTCGACATATGAGCCTATGCCTGATGGATCCCATTGATCCACCTCTTGGTGATCCCTCTACCTCAAGGAAAAGACCTTTGTGGGTCAAAGATACTCTCGAAGATGCTGAAAGACATATTTCTCCAATAGGGACATTCCGTGAAAGTAAGAAGCCGAACATCAAGGGTATTTAGTTGCTGTGAGTACTATTGTTCAAACCTAGTCATGTATGTTCGAAGAAGTTGTAAAGCACCAAGTTTGGAAGGATGCGATGAATGAGGAGTATGAATCTATCATGAAAAATGATGTTTGGAATGTGGTGACTAGACCGAAGGACAAGTACGTAGTCACCTCAAAATCGTTGTACAAAATCAAATATGGAGCAGATGGGAGTGCTGAGAAATACAAGGCCAGGTTCATCGCTCGAGGCTTCTCTCAAAAGGAATGAGTGGACTATGACGAGATATTTGCATCGGTTGCCCGATATACCACTATTTGATCTATTATTGCTCTCGTTGCCACTCAAGGATGGAGGCTACATTAAATGGACATTAAGACTGCTTCCTTGCATGGTTCACTTAAGGAGGAAGTCTACTTGGAACAACCTCAGGGGTTTGAAGTACAAGATTGAAGGACATATGTATGCAAGTTGAAGAAAGCAATCTATGGGTTGAAGCAAGCCCCTAGGGCTTGGTATGAGAGGATTGATAACTATCTTATGAAGCTGGTATTTATGAGGAACGATGTTGATCCTAACCTATACTTCAAGCTTGAAAAGGACAAGCCTCTCATTTTGGTCCTTTAGGTAGATGATCTCTTTCTGACAGGTGTAGACCCTCTCATTTATCAATGCAAGAGGGAGTTGGTTTTCGAGTTCAAGATGAAGGACCTAGGTTTGATGCACTACTTCCTAGGCCTGGAGGTTTGGCAAAAGCGATGTGAGATTTTCCTTTCTCAAGGAAAATACATTGTGAAGCTGTTCGAGAGGTGTGAGATTGTGGATTGCAAGTCTGTGTCTACTCCGATGGAACTCAACTTCAAGAAGCTATGTGGAAGTGATGTTGGGCTTCAATTGGCAAACCCCTCTGTCTATAGACAACTTGTGGGGGCCCTGATGTTCTTGGTAAACTCTCGTTCGGACATATGCTTTGCTGTGAATACGTTGAGTCAATTTATGGTCGATCCTCATCACATACATTTGGTTGCTACTAAGAATCTCTTGAATATCTCCATGGCACAATCAACTTTGGACTGAGATACACTACTGGGAATTTGAGGCTACATGGATATACTGATGCTGACTGGGCTAGCAGTGAGGTGGATCAAAAGAGTATCAAGATGTTGCTTCTCGTTGGGGTTTGCTTCATTTTCATGGATGAGTAGCAAGCAGAAATCGGTTGCTTTAAGCACCGTCGAGGCAGAATACATTGCAGCTAGGATGGCGTATTGTGAAGCTATTTGGTTGAGGAAGATCTTTAGTGAGCTATTTGAGCACATGCTGGATACCACCGTGATCTTTTGCGACAACCAGAGTGGGATTCTCCTTTCAGAGAATCCTGTGTTCCACGACTACTCCAAGCACATTGATATCAGGTACCACTTTATCCGAGATATGGTACAACAAGGAGCAATGGGCTCCAACACATCACGATCGATGAGTAGGTCACAGACATCCTCATGAAGCCCTTAGGGAAGGTCAAATTCTTAGCCTTCCGAGAGAGACTTGGCGTCGTGGAAAGACCCTCCCATGATGGTTCCGCTTGAGTTAAACATTGAGCTCTAAGAGCTCCTGGCGGCTTGGGGTACTTCTTGAAACTATGAGCGACCATAAGGTGAGTGGCTCACCTTCCCTATTGGTGCACTGTGTACAAGGTGAGTGGTTCACCTTCCCTTGTGATACCCCATGATGGTTGACATGTGTGTAGGGTGAGTGTTTCACCTTCCCCTACTTTTGATGACATGTGTAGGATGAGTGGTTCACCTTCCCCTACGATTGACATATGGATAGGATGAGTGGTTCACCTTCTCCTATGACATATGAGTAGGATGAGTGGTTCACCTTCTCCTGCTGATGCCCCAAGATACATCCTACCCATGTAGTCTGGGACTCATGGGAAGTACCTCTCATCTGGCCAATGGGTTAGGAAAAGTGGATAGGGACCATAGCACTATAGATGGATGCATCATGTACTATCGTACTCCCTATGTCTAGGATTCATGGTGTTCAACAACTTGATCTGGGATTAAGTTTGATTGAGGTTCTACATCTGGATTGACTTTTGTCAGTGAAGAGTGGTAAGGTCTTGTGACTCACTCTTGATTGATTCTTCTTCATTATTTATATTAGCGTTTCGCAGAGCAAAGATGAGATGAGATACATAGATGGTTCATGACAACAGGATGGTATGATGATTGATGATGATGGATGGATTGGCAGGTGGAATTCTCCCTAGTTGAGAGGGAGTGTTATAATTGGAAACTAGGGCCCAATTCTACTTTAGACAACTCATTTGATGGAAATGATGATTGCATTAAATTCCTCTTTTTGAGAGGATCAAAATTGATATAAAGATCAACTAATTTGGACAAGCAGAAGTGTGTTTTTGAATTTATGCCCACGCATGTGCAAATTGTTCAGGCCATCATCATCATGTAGTCTCATGAAGCCCAATGGACGTGTCACTACACCCTCAATGACATAGATAAATACAAGTGACCTCTCACCTTATTTGGCATCATCATCACTCACACATTCTTCTCTCTCCTTCTATTATTGGTTCGTACAATTATTGGCCATTCTCTTTCTCTCACACGTGGCGAGGTGGAATTTCTGGACAAAATTACAGGGCCAAAAATTTCAGACTTTTCTGCTTCACCAGTGTTGACTTTAACTTTTTGGGCATCCTTTGACTTCGATTTTTAGGGTGAATTTTTGTCTCAGTAGGCAACATTTTTGGGCATATGAACTAAGGAAAAAAGACTTTGACCTGCATTGACCTTAGGTTTGACTTCAGGTTGACCAAGTTTGACGACAAATTTTATGATTGTTATGGGCTGACTTTGACCGCTGTTGGAGGCCGAGTTTGACTGTCTTTGACCGATCTTGAAAGGAGAAGCTTGTCTACTGTGTTGACCATCTTTGACTTTTTGGTTAGGGCTAAGTTTGATTGCAGCTAATTGCAGATTTGACAAGTCTGTTTTGACTTTGATTTGGCAAGTCAACTTTGAATTTTTGTACTCTCTCTCTATTGAACAATTGATATAATAATAAGAGGAATTGATCAAAGGGTTTTCCCCACATTGGGGTTTTTCCTTGGCATTCGCCAAATCTGGTGTTGTCTTGTCTTGGCTAGTCTTTTGCAATTTATTTTATGTTCTATCTATAATTATTGTCAATGTGATTTATGGTTAATGTGATTGTTATTGGAAACTAATTTGGAAATTGTCATTGGCTGCTTAAAGTACATTGAAGTAATTGTGCTAAGTGTAGAACATACCATTGTTAACTAAATTTAATACTATCTTCAACCCTATCGTCTTGCTCTTATAATCTCTTGTTGGCTCAACAATGACCATGATTAAATCCTCATCAACGACGAAGATCATCTCAAACTCAATTTGTGTGAGTTTCTAGAGCTTTCTCACTTTTCCTTAATTAATTCCATTAATTAACCAGTTTTACTAAGTTAGACTTTGGAAAAATTTAAATGATCTCTAATTAATTTAATTAAGGTGTTTCACAAGCTTATCTCGCAAAACCTTTTCTGGGTTTTGAAGATCTCATGTTCCTTAATCTCTTAGACACAAATTGAGACTTGAACATCCGTTTGAAGCTACAAAAACTAACACTCCTTAGCAAGGAAGGTGTTCTCCGTCTTCTCTTGTAACATCATCCCTCATGCTGCTAATGTATGACACCTGTAACAACCTATCACTGTCCATCAAGCCACTCCGCATACTCTGATTCATCTGCTAGCCCTGTAGCTGAATCACCCTGCATCTGCGTTGCTGCTGACACTACATTGTGCCACCCTGCATTTGCGCTGCTGCTGACACTACATTGTGCCACCCTGCATTTGCGCTGCTGCTGACACTACATTGTGCCACCCTGCATTGTTGCCAACACTCCTTTGCACTGCATCTGATCTTATGCTACTGCTACTACTGCAACTACTTCAATTGAGAACTGCTTTCTAGACCCACTTTGTCCCCATGTTGGCTTTGCAACTGTCTCCCGAGTCTCTGACTGCAACTAGTATTTGCACTGTCTATTGAGTGACTAGATCTATGCCCTGACTGGATTTGCGCCCCTTGAGTAATTGACTGCAACTAATATTTGCAACTATCCCTCAAGATTTGACTATGCCAACTGATACAATCCTCTTGCCATTGAATAGGGTTCTCCATTATACCCATCTATTCTCTGAAATAGGAACTTGGCTCTTCGTAGAGCTTTCGTGAGTAACTCTGCAACCTACTCTTTTGTGGGAACATGCTGTAGTTGGACAACTCTATGCTGCACACAATCTTTGATGAAATAATATCGAATGTTTGTGTTTCGACCTATCATGAAACACTGGATTTTCAGAGAGCCTGATGCAAATCTTATTATCACAACAAATACTGGTTCCCTCCAACCTCTGACCGGATAAGCTTACAAATAGCTTTTGAAGCCATATAGCTTTGCACATTAGCTGTTTTAGCTAGCATATACTCTTTTTTTGCAGAGCTCAGTGCCACAAACTTCTGCTTCTTGTTGCACCAAGATACAACCCCTAATCCAATGTTGAAGCAAAACCCTGATGTGCTCTTCCGATCTACTAAACTTCCTGACCAATCTACATTTGTGAAACCACATAACCTGATACCATCACCTCGAGTATACCTCAATCCATAATCAATTGTCCCGCGCAAATACCTCAGAATGTGCGTTGCTGCCGTCCAATGCACTCTCTTAGGTCCCACCATAAACTGAGAGTGTTGATCGTGAAGTAGATATCTGGCCTGGTGTTGACCAGATGCATGAGAGAAACGATAAGCTGTCTATACAACGTTGGGTCAACATCCCCGTCCTTTGATGCATTGATCTTCCTCCAATTCGTAATCATAGGTGTAGACATTGGTCTGTAGTCTTGCATGCTGAATCTCTTCAGAATCTCTATATCATATTTCCCTTGACCAAGGAAGATCTCCTCATCCTTTTGCCATACTTCCAAGCCTAGGATGTAATGCATCAACCGCAAATCCTTCATGTCAAATTCTGCTGCCATGTTCCTCTTGCAATCTTCTATGAGCCCTGATGACCCAGTCAAGAAGAGGTCATCCACATACAACACTAGGATGAGTGGCTCATCCTCCACCATCAAATAGTAAAGGTTGGGATCTGCATCACTCTTAACAAATCCCATTTGCTGCAAGTAGCTGTTAATCCGACCATATCATGCCCTGGGAGCCTGCTTGAGCCTGTATAGAGCTTTCTTCAGTCTACACACTTGCGTGTCGTGTCATGTGTCTCAAAGTCCTCTAGATGTTTTATATATACCTCCTTCTCTATCACCCCATTCAAGAAGGCTGTCTTGACGTCCATCTAGTGAATATGCCATCCCATCTGTGCTACTAGAGATATAACCGATCGGATAGAATTATATCTGGCAATTGGGGCTAAGGTCTCCTTAGTCTATTCCTTCCTTCTGCGCATACCCCTTTGCCATGAACCTAGCCTTGTACTTCTCCACGTTGCCATCTGCAGCGTACTTGATCTTATAGATCCACCAATAGCTCAAAACAGACCTATGATGGAGCTATACTGTTCCACCATGGCATCTATCCACACCTGATATTGTGCGCCCTCTTGATAGCTGGAAGGTTCTACAACCTGTGCCACCAATGCTTGGTACCTGTCTGTGTTCCCTCTTGTTTGTCCTAGGAGCTCCTATGAACTTCTCCACGTCCCTCAATGTTTGACAAACTTCTCTGCTGGTACGTCCACTAGTGGTGGGAGGATCAACTAACTCCTAATCCTGCCTCTGCTACAAACTCTCAGGATCTCCTGCACTTGAGGTCGTGCTAGTACTGGTGATTGCACTAGATCCTTGTGACTGTTCGTGCGGTTGCCCCCATTGCTGGACCAATAAAGCTGCTGCTGGCTCATTCTGATCATCTGCTGGCAACTTGTCAGATCTATTAAGGGTTCTGTCCTCCATGAACTTCACGTCTTGTCTCGCAATAATCTTCTTGCTACTGGGAATGTAGATCTTGTATGCCTTTGAGGTTTTGCTATACCCAACAAAGAACGCCCTTTCTGCAGTCTGATCCAACTTAGTGCATTTTCCATCTAGGACATGGCAGTAAGCTATGCTGCTAAAGATTCTGAAGTGACTTACTTTGGCTTCTTTCCTAAGGAGACTTCTTCTAGTGTAATCTTTACCAATGCCCTGTGAGGAATCCTGTTCTGGATATACACTATTGTGTTACATGCCTCTGCCCATAAAAACTTGGGTAAATCCTAGTCATATAATGTTGCTTTCATATCCCTAACTATTGACTTGTTTTTCTGCTCCACTACCCAATTTAATTGTGGATTGTATGGAGCTGTTCACTCTCTCTAGATGCCTTACTTCACACATAATATTGTGAAGTCACTATCTGTGTATTCTCCTCCATTATCTGAGCAAAGTACTTTTATTTCTTCCCTATTGCATTCTCTACTAGAGCCTTAAATTCCTTGAAGCAACTAAAGTCCTCATCCTTGATCTTCAGGGAATAGATCTAGGTTTTCCTAGAATGGTCATCGATGAAGGTAATGGAGTATTCTTACCCTCCGAGAGATCTGGTGGACATAGGACCACAAATGTTAGAGTGTATAAGCAGTAACATCATCTGATTTATTGTCACTTGTTGGGAATGCTGCCTTAGCATTCTTCCCAAGTACGCACCCCTTACATACATCATCGTGTTCTGTGCCTAATTTTAGAACACTTGTCACTGTCTCCATGAGCATCCTAAGTGCTCCATGATGGAGATGTCCCATTCTCCTATGCCATAGTCCATTCAGGTCTCTCCCACTGCTATTACAATCACTGCTGCTGCTGCCAACTAGTGCCTTTAGAGAATCGAGTTGCAACTTGTACACCCTGTTGCTTCAAACTCCAATTTGTTTCACCTTCTTCTAGCTTTGTTGTTTGGTGAACACCTTCCCTACAAAGTGGACATCATATCCCTTATCCTGTAACTAGTGTTGAGAAATCAATGCTTATAGGAATTAGGGTTTGATTCCTCTTTCTTGATAATTACTTATGAATTATGTTGGCTTCTTTTACTTCTTTATTAGTTTATCTTTCATCAAGCAATTACCAATTATATGTATATGAAGACCACAAGAACAAGATATACAAGATGTAGTCCCTTAGCTAGGGCAAAACCCCTTCAAGGGGAACACCCAGTCCAACTCTTCCACTAGTAGATTCAAATCAAGATGAGACTGTCCAAGACCTCTTAGACCTAGACAAAGACCTCCTCTAACCACCAAGTCAACCCTTCCCTTCAAGAGATGGTCCTTGTCAAAGTCTCCAAGTAACAACTCCCTAGCAGCAACTGCAATCCAGAATTTTGGCCCCCAGTAGCAGAACTTCGACCCCCAACAACAAAATTTCGGACCTGCGGTAGACATAGAATTTTGGCCCCAACAACTGCCTAGATACTTTGCACGTGTGAGAGATAGTTGAGTGAATGCTCCAAATAGTCCAACTGCCTCTCTATATATAGCCTTTCTGTTGGGTTGAATTGCCCTAATGTAGGCCGACGTCATGGGAATAGGGCCGACATGGTGTGGAGGTGACAAATAGCTTTTTTGATTTAAAAATAATTATTTTTACATGATACAAAAGCCCAAGAAGGGTCTAATAAAAATGACAATGACTCCAATGACTCAAGACAAAACGTAGAAGCCTTCAATGGAGGCTTTGACCTAGAAAACATTGACCCAAGCATGAAACCCATGCTTTATTAGTCATTTTTTTGTAATAATAAAATTTCTTTTGACAAGTGCAATTATGAAGACCGACACTAGTTACATTATTCAACACTCCCTCTTAATAGGGAGGTATTCATAATTACATACATATAAGAGTACATGGAAGATCTCAAAATGAAATGAACTGCAAAGAGTTCTAGTACACTAAGTGTTGCAGATTAGATACCTGAGCAGGATACTCTAATTGGGTGGGACTAAGATGGACTCAAGATTTATCCACTCTACGTACCATCATACTTTTAAGCTCTACCATCAACCTAGAGATCTAGGTGCATATCCAAGGTCGGAGCTCCATGACCAATGCCACCCTCCCTACTTCGAGATCTAGACATCAACACATACGCTAACCAGATGTCCTCCCAAGAATCTTGCCATAAGATGCGTCATCTCTTCCTATCAACTAAATATGTAACATCATCCAACCCAAGCATGCTTCTAAAATTTTGAAACTTCTTATTCGAAAGAGATTTCATCAGCACATCAACTACCTGTTCATCTGTGGGAATATACTGTAGCTTCACGACCTCATATTTTACCAAACACCTGATATAGTGGTACTTGTTGTTGATATGCTTCGTCCTTGCATGGAATACGGGGTCTTTAGACATCTTGATGTTGCTTTGATTATCACAATTTATCATTGTAGGATCCCGAAACTTTCCAACCAAATCTGAAAAGAGTTTTCTTAACGAAACAACTTCCTGTCCTACTTCACATGTAACAACATATTCTACTTCAACCCTACTTAACGCAATAAGATCTTGTTTTCTACTCATCCATGAAATTATTATAGATCCCAAACTGAAACATCCACCGGTAGTGCTTCTTCCATCAGCCTCACTGCCAACCCAATCGGAATCGGTAAAACCTGTTAACTTGACTTCCTTTTTATCATACTTCAAACAATGATGTATTGTGCCATGTAGGTATTTTAAAATATGCTTGGCAACTATCCAACGGTTGTAACGAGGCTCCAACTGAAATTGACTAAGAACATTTACAGTGAAACATATATCAGGTCTCGTATTTACCAAGTACATTAGAAAACCCACCAACTTATGATAGCTCGTAGGATCAACGAGACTAGAGTCAAAGCTTCTCAACTTCTTGAGATTAGTGATCATGGGAGTAGTCAGGCTTGGAATCCATCGAATTTCTGCAAGATCTTGATTATATATTTACCTTGACCCAGATATATCTCACCCGGGTTTTGCCAGACTTCCAAGCCCAAGTAATAGTGCATGAGTCCTAGATATTTCATCTCGAATTCAACTGCCAACATTTTCTTGCATTCTAGTATTCTGCGCTCCACACATGTAATAAACAAATCAGCCACATATAGTAGTATAATGATTGGTTTATTCTTCACCACCTTAATGGATAGGGTTGCATCGATAGAAATTTTGACGAACCCAATTCTTAAGAGATATGCATCCATCCTTGCATACCATGTCCTAGGAGCTTGCTTGAAGCCATATAGGGCTTTTCGGAGTCTGCAAACATGTGTATCTCTGCTATTTATTTCAAATCCTTCCGGTTGTTCAATGTATACTTCTTCACCAATGGTTCCATTTAGAAATGTTTTGACATCCATTTGATGGATATTTCATCCCATAGTAGCAGCTAGCGAAACCAAAGATCTTATAGTAGTATACCTAGCAGTAGGAGCAAAGGTTTCTTCAGAGTCTACACCTTCCTTTTGTGAGAAACCCCTTGCAACGAATCTAGCTTTGTATTTGTCTATGCTTCCATCAACATGTTTGATTTTGTAAATCCATTTTGAGGTGATAACTGTTTTGTCACTTGGTCTAGGAATGATTTCCCATACCCCATTCTTCATGATGGATTGATATTCTTCTTGCATCGCCTTCTTCCATTCTTCTTGGTGAGCAACTTCTTCAAATGTAGTTGGTTCAACTTCTATCAATTTTGTCATGTATGGTGCATATCCTGAATATCTATTTGGTCTTTTGCTTTCTCTAAAAGTTCCCTTAGGAGCTCCATGCCCTTCAACATCTTCAAGTGTAGCTTTTAACCAATGTCCTTTCTCTTCTTCTTCTTCTTCTTCTTAGTTTGTAGTTGTCTTGTCATGATGCTCTTCTTCAAATAGTGGTACATACTACATCTTCATCATCAGATTCAATTGGTATGTCCTTGGATCTATTGTAGGCATGATTTTCATTAAATATGACATCCCCGCTAACTTCAATTTGTCTTCCTTGATGTAGATTCTATAAGCCTTTGAGGAGAGACTGTAACCAACAAAGATCCCTTTTATGCTTGTAGAATCCAATTTCTTTCGCTTGTCTTTTGGAACATGGATGTATGCGGGACACCCAAAGATTCGGAGACAGTCTACACATGGCTTCTTCCAGTGTCATATTATCAAGAATTCTATGAGCACTTCTATTTTGTATATATACTACTATCATTGTTGCTTCTCCCCATAGAAACTTTGGTAGATATTGATCAAATATCATAGTTCGTATATGTTCTTCAATTATTTTATTTTTCCTTTCTGCAACTCCATTATGCTTGGGGTTGTTAGGAACAATGAGCTCCTTCTTAATACCTACTTTTTTACAATATGCAATTAATTCTTTTGAAGTGTATTCCCCTCCATTGTCAGGTATCAGCGTCTTTATCTTTCTTTCGGTTAAGGTCTCCACTTCGGATCTAAATTCCTTGAACTTTTCAAATACTTCGTCCTTTGTCTTGAGAAGATAGAGCCATGTCTTTCTAGAATGATCAATGAAGGTCACATAATAAAGATGACCTCCAAGAAATTTGTTAAACATTGGCCCACACACATCGAAATAAATGAGGTCTAATATCTCCTTAGAACTGGTATCAGTACTTGTAAATGGTTTCCTTGTATTCTTTCCCAAAGCACACCCATTACATACTCCTTCATGATCTTCCTTGATGTTGGGGATGCCCTTTACCATTTGACTAAGTGAGGGAATTATCTTGTGATGAATATGCCCATATATTTTATGCTATGTTGCCAGGAAACATGGGTTCGGGGACGGGACGGGGACGACATTTTTTGAAACAAGGTACGTGGGTTCGTCAAGTAATATAATAATGTTTAAAAATATTATAAAAATTATAATATTACGACATTATATTATAAATATATATGAAATTTGAATTTGTATATTTTTCAACTTTAAACAAGAAAAATTTAATCATTTAAACATGCACTTCAATGAACATTCAACATTTACATTGAAATTTCAAAATTTATCACCAAAAAACTGTTCAGTGTTTACATATTAATAAGAATCATGAATCATGATATATGTCCATTGTCATACTACATTCAAAATTTACCTTGAGGCATCTCCAAACATGAACTAGGAAATTTTAAAATACTAAAATAAAAATAGCTAAAGCCTAATGAACAATGGCTTCCTCAAGCCATGTCATCAACATCCATGTCACCAACATCACTTAGATCTTCAGCTAGCATGCTTTCTAGGTAGAAATCACTCTCATCATGAGGCTCTTGCTCATCCATAGCAATTGGAGGTAGCTCAATAAGGCCATTTGGTTGTATCTCCTCTTCCACACACATAGCATCATCTATGTGTTGGTCTCATCTCTTGAAAGGACCCTCTTTGTACCCCGAGTCTTTTCGAGATATGAGACGAAGTGTGCTATGAATGTACACTATGTTCTCTGCCTTCTTTGAGCCCAACCTATTTCTCTTTATTGAATGAATAAAGGCATAAGTACTCCAATTCCTCTCACAAGATGAAGAACTAGCTACCCTGAAATATTAGGGGAAACCCATTAAATTAATTAAAAATTAAAAAATAAAAACTAAAACTAAAATTAAAATGAAAATTTTAGATTTAAAAAAATTAAAATTAATTTCCTGTATTTAATTGAGAATTTTTCAAACTTTGAATAAGATGAGGAACTCCAAACAAGCTACCTATCCAAGTAACCGTATGGCAAATTGCTGCAACTCAGGAGCATCAACACCATGAAGCCACCACCAATCAATTGGATCCTTCTTCTTGTGTGTATTTGCCAAAGATGCATGTGAACCAAAGACACCTTGGCCACGTGAAATGGGTAAATAGATGCATGTGAACCACAGACATCTCGGCCATGTGAAATGGGTAAATCGAAACAGCTCAACCAAAAACAAAAATGAAATTCAATCGCTGTGGGTTAATAAAAAGTTTAGGTTTTAACTTTTAAGTTTTTGACATGTGTTAATAATAAATATCATATTATAAATTATTATTTTTATTTTTTAAATTTCGATAATTTTTTTACTTGAAAATTAAATTTTTAACATAATTTTTTTTTTTTTTGAAGAATCCAAACCAAAGAACCCAAACAACCCAAACCGAAGAATCGAAGAACCGAAGAACCCGTTAAAGGAAAAGAACCCAATTTTTTTTTTTGGAGAACCTGGTTCTTCATAGAAGAACCCGATTCTTATGGGTTCTTCTGAGAAGAACCCGTACCCGAATCTAGTACTTAGGGACGGGAACCTGGGACGGGTTCGAGAACCCCACCCCCAGGTTTGGGAACTCGTGCAACATAGCTTTTATGCCATAGTTCGATAGGATTGATTTCCTTGTGAATTAGGGCTTGGGGAGATGGTGTTATAACTCTATATAACCTTCCTTCACGAACTCCAATAACTTTTGCCTTTTCAATACTTGAATCCTTTCCCCAAACCAAAACTTTACCATCTACAAAGGCAACCCTATCTCCTTTATCTCCTAAATAGGAAATGGAAAGTAAATTATTTTTCAAACCTGGGACATAGAGTATGTTGTTGAGGTGTAGCTTTGCTCCACTTTCCAGCTTTAGTGATATAGATCCAAGGCCCTTGATTGCATAACTCTTGTTGTCTCCTAGCTCCACTGCATGTGATGATGGTTCCCTTTATAGAGTATGAAGTTGTCCATTTTCTCCTGTCATATGTCTTGAGGCTCCACTATCAATGATCCATGCGTTGTCATCATCAAGAGTACCTGTAAGAGAAACCAAGAGTCCTTCACTCTTGACTTTCCTAGATAGATTGTAGATGATTCTTCCAATCTAGCTTCCAACAATTCTTACAATATTGAATCCCATCTTCAAGTAACTTGTCATAGAGGGAGTAACCGTTTCTTCCAAGCCAACAAAGTGATCTTCAACCTTCTTCAATCTTAGCTCCAATACCATGTTGAGAAATCAATGCTTATAGGAATTAGGGTTTGATTCTTCTTTCTTGATAATTACTTGTGAATTATGTTGACTTCTTTATTAGTTTATCTTTCATCAAGCAATTGCCAAATTATATGTATATGAAGACCACAAGAACAAGAGACACAAGATGTAGGCACTCAGGCATCGCAAAACCCCTTCAAGGGGAAAACCCAGTCCAACTCTTCCACTAGTAGATTCAAATCAAGATGAGACTCTCCAAGATCTTTTAGACCTAGACAAAGACCTCCTTCAACCACCAATAAGCCCTTCCCTTCAATAGATGATCTTTATCAAAGTCTCCAAGTAACAACTCCCTAGCAATAGCTTCAGTCTAGAATTTCAGCCCCCTCGGCAGTGAAACTTCGGCCTTGAGAAACAAAATTTTGGACTTGCAGTAGACACAAAATTTCGGCCCCAACAATTGTCGAGATACTCCGCACGTGTGAGAGATAGATAGCCCAGAAACTCGAATTAGGTATTCCCAACAAATTTTGTCCTTCTCCAGCTACTTCATTCTCTTTTCTGCCTTTCTTCCTTGAAGTTCGAACTTTGTTGAGTGAATGCTCCAAATAGGTTGAACTGCCTCTCTATGTATAGCCTTTTTGCCGGGTTGAATTGCCCTAATGTATGCCAACGTCATGGGAACAAGGTCGACTTGGTGTGGAGGTGACAAATAACCTTTTTGACTAAAAAATAATTTTTTCTACATGATACAAAAGCCCAAGAAGGGTCTAATAAAAATGACAATGACTCTAATGACTCAAGACAAAACCTAGAAGCCTTCAATGGAGTCTTTGACCTAGAAAACATTGACCCAAGCATGAAACCCATGCTTTAATAAGTAATTTTCTTTAATAATAAAATTTCTTTCGACAAGTACATATATGAAGATCGACACTAGTTACATTTTTCAACAACTGAGACACTAAAATAAGGTTCATACCCAATTCCGGAGCATGCAACACATTTATAACACTGGTGCTTGCAATCGACTCCCTCTGAATCTCAATGGTACTTATTCCAACTGGAGTACATTTATTGTTGTTTCCCATCTGAATCTGGAAGTCCATCTACTCCTTATAACTGGAGAAGTCTTCTCTAACCCCTGTCATGTGAGCTGATGCTCCACCATCTATTTACCAGACATCCAATGAAGTTGAGCTAGAGAGGCAAGCTATCTCAGTGAATTCATCCTCCAACATGTAAGATAAATTTGTAACCCCCTAAATGTTGAATCTCTCTGCGGCCATATTGGAGAAATCTGAAAAATCTATTGAAGGCATCTTGAGTATAATTTTTAGTGTGCCTTTTCTCTTCCACCAAATGCTGTTCTGATACTACTTTACCCACTGCAAACCAACTGAACCTAGATCGAATTGACTGACTTGCTCACTGGAACCCCCTATCCGACAAATCCACACCTGGAAATTTCTGCTTCTGAGGTTGATTGAATTTTTCTCCCACCTATAAGTGAAAATCGAACCCTTTGCCTCTCCAATTCACACTTCTTGGTGGTCTGTGCAGATTTGAGAAATTCTTGCTCAAAACCACCTTTGAAACTGCATAAATATCTCCCTCTCTCTACTGAGCCTCCAATATGATCTTCAATGCTCTAATACCATGTGAAAATTCCTTTAAATTGCAACAACTGTAATTTTATTCTTCTAATTGATTAATTATGCAGTTTATTTGTTATGACAAATAACTAATAAATGACATTGCAATTCTTCACAATAAAATTACTCCACGGAAAATAAACTGAAATTGAGAAAATAAATGCACATACAAACAAAATAAAATTGACACCAATATTTTTGGAAAAAAGTCCCCGAAAAAACCCAACTTGGAAAACCAGTGCAACAAACTAGGGTTTATTTTATTATGTAGCAGCTAAGTCACCTAACACTTGGTTTCGAGATTCGACAGATATGGGGATTCGAGAGTCGGATACGAACATGTTGACCCCCTGGAATAGGACATGTTCAGATATGTATATATATATATATATATATATTTATGATCTCATATTTGTGTTCTTCGTGTTCTTCGATATATATATATATATATATATATATATATAATTTGTGATCTTCATATTTGTGTTCTTGGTGTTCTTCGATATATATATATATATATATATATATATATATATATATATATATATATATATATATATATATATATATCAAAGAACACCAAGAACACAAATATGAAGATCACAAATACTAAGAACATGGATAGATGATCAACACAGATAGACAAAACACATATTTAATCTCTTGAAAATAAACACAGAGCTTCTATTACATGAAAATCTCAGTAAAACCCCAAGATGTTTGGACAAAGGCCCTTACTTCCATATATAGGAAAACAAAGAGGACTCGCCATCATCTTTTTTCCAACTACGAATCTTTCCTAAAGATTTCAATAGTAACATGATATGAAACAAAGTGGAGATTCCTGACAAGGTGAACCCATGAAAGCTTACGGAAAGTAAAGTGATGGGATACAAAGTGGAGATTCTGATAAGGAAAATCCACTAAAGCCTGTGCAAAAATGGAGAGCCTTCTACGGAAAGTAAAGTGATGTGATACAAAGTGGAGATTTTTGTCAAGGGGAACCCATGAAAGCCAAAACTTATTTATTAAAGCTTTGAATTAAAGCTTTGTACTAAAAGTTATATACATAGAACCTCCAATAATTACCATTCTCCTTTAGGACTTTTGTCTGTATCATAATCACTAGTGTCAGGACTAGAATCGTATTCTTCAACAAACCTGTCTAAATCCAATCCTGGTAGATTTTGTAACCATGGGGTTCGCTACCAAAGCTACAGAAAAAGCAGAGAAGCTCATGTATGGATCTAAAGAACCTGGAGGGATGCCCACTTCTCCAAAGTAGTTTAACTACATTCTAAAAGAACCATCTTCTAATTCTACTAGATCTATACCTTTGTACAACAAATGAAACTCAAATATGTCATATCTTTCAGCCCCATCTTTCATATCTTGATGGAGAATTGACAGAGCTGTAAACTAAGTTAACCTTCCCTGGTCTTCTTTTCTTGGAACGAATGAAGCCATTAGCAAATTCATCCAATTGCTCCAAATACAAAATGGGGACACAACGTCCTCACAATACATAATTATGGAAACTTGATCATAAATTCGGGCTGTCTGGAGAATACAGTAATAATTTGACCAATTCAATGCTGGGTCAAAAATATATACAATTCTTTTGTATGGATGCATAACTGACCCAAAATAAATATGAACATTATTTATATTGGCAAGAGGAAGATTGTTAGCCATCTTGGCATCAATAGAGCAAAACCATTTCTCTATAATAATCTTTTGAATTTCAGTGGGAAATCTTTTAATTTTAACTAGAAGGCAATCTGTGCAAAATGAATAATGGCATTGGGGACATAATTCAACACAATAGTGTTTAGAGGAGGATGAGCTTTCTCCAATTTCAAACTTCTTGATTGCCTTTTCTTCTGATTTATCTGATCCTTCTCTTGTCATAAGATCAGCAAGATAATTTTCTTTGCCTGCTTTATAAATTATATCAAAGTCATATCTATCTAGCCAAAGAGCCCATCTCATGATTCTGGAGTTACCTTGTTCTAGAAGTCTTTTGTTTTGGAGCATTCCTTTCATATGCCTAAGGTTAGTTTTGACTGTAAAATGAGTGCTCTTAAGGAACAATCTGAATCTTTTAATTCATTTCTTTACAACAAGAATTTCTTTGTGTGAAGAAGGGTAATTTAATTATGGACTAGAAAATGTACCTGAAGTATAAGCACAAACTTCTTCTCTTTTTCCATGTTTCTGTAAAAGGATTGCCCCCCGCAACAATCTGATGCATCTGTTTCTAGTATAAAAGGAAGATCTTCTTGAGGAAGAGTGAGAGGTGGTCGCTGCTCAATCTTTTGCTTGATATTTTTGACTGCTTAAGTCATTTGATCAGAACAAATGCTTCCCTTTTTGAAACATTGTTGTAGAACTTTTGTATCTTTTGCTTGTTCAGGATAGAATTGTCTTATATAATTCAAGCATCCCAACAACCTTTGTACAGTTCTGATGTCTGGGAGAATATCAGGAAAGTTAGCTAATGAACGTAGAACATGAGGTTGTAATTCGACTTTCCCATGAGATATAAACAACCCCAAATATTCAATACGAGTTTTGGCAATAATGAATTTATCAGATGAATTACAGAGGGCAAGTCCATGTTGATGGATTGTTTGATAAAAACTCTCCGAATGACTTTTATGTTCTGCAATATCTCTGCTATACACAAGAAGATCATCAATATATACAATAATAAAAGAAAATTTTTTAAAGATATCTTCCATCCTTTTTTGAAACTCCGAGGGAGCATTCTGCAAACCAAAAGGCATGACAGTCCATTGATATTGTCCTCCTGGTACTACAAAGGCTGTTTTGTACCTATCCTCTGGGATAATCCCAATTTGCCAAAATCCACTTTCCAAATCAAATTTGCTTTAGCAACTTTGGATAAGAGTAACTCTTTATTGGGGAGAGGATACTTGCTCGACATTAGTGCTTCATTTAGAGCCTTGTAATTTATAACCAGTCTCCTTTTCCCTCGTTTCTTCTCAGAGTGTTTGTTGACAGAAAATGCAGGACAAGCCCATGAACTTTTACAAGGTTCAATAAGCTTTCTAAGTAGTAGGTCTTGGATTTCTTTATTACACAATTCTTGTTCTGAAGGGCTCATATGATTTGCAAATGCTTTCTGAGCCATAATTGTGCCTTCTTTTTTGAATGGAAGAGAGACAAAATATTTTTCGTTGGACCAAAATGCATCAAGATGATCAAAAGTACAATTTTCTTTGATTTTCTGACTAATATCTGCAAGAACAGTAGCACCATGTGTATCGGCATGCTTAACAATTTTCTGGATTTTACTTAGATCAGCTAGAGTAGTCTCTTGATTAAGAGCTTCTAACACACTTTTTTTTTGCGAGGAGTTTGATTGGAACCTGAGACTTGTACTACCATCTGGTCTTTTTACAGTTTTTAACTGTTTGGAGGAAGTATCGGCCAATTGTGGATATTTCTGTGACATCGGGGTGTATTGACTATTCCATTCAGATGGTAAACTTAAATCACAAAACCCTACCTGCAAGGTAGTTGTGTTTCTAGGGCCAACAATAACACCTTCTTTTAAAGCTCTTTGTGACAAACTAGGATTTAAAGGAGGCATACTTGAAGAAACAAATCGAATACATACATGCAACTATAATTGTGCTATCTGTGATTGGGGAGCAGTGTCATACCCATGAAACTGAAGATATGCTTGCAGAAAATCATTTATATATGGGAAGGTTAATGACACTTGATATTGAGGAATCACTGAAGACCAGACTGGACCATTATTTAAGGGGCTTTGAAAATTGCCTATTAAAGCATATTCAAACTTATTGTGTCTGGTGTCAAGAACACATGTAAGACATGAATTGTTTAAACTTGGTCTCACTAGAGGGTTGATACCAAATTGAATGAGTCCAATATGAATGTACTTATATCCATGATTCAAACCCTATTCAATATCTTCTTTTCTGATTAAAGGAATTTGATAGACAGTGTGCCCTATTGAAACTGGAACATTTACAGAAGAAAACCTGAAAAGAGTAGCAACACGAAACTGGAAGATGTGTAGTTTGTAAATTTTATCAGTTTCGATTGAAGGTAATTTCCAATTGGGGTGGGGATTGCATTCCGGGCGGCGCCACCGGGTTTTGTGATTTAAGTTTACCATCTGAATGGAATAGTCAATACATGCCGATGTCATAGAAATATCCATAATTGGCTGATACTTCCTCCAAACAGTTAAAAACTGTAAAAAAACCGATGGTAGTACAAGTCTCAGGTTCCAATCAGACTCCTCGCAAAAAAAGTTAGTTAGAAGTCATTCCTCTAGATTACCTCGCCAAGTACATATTTCATCACTGGTTTCCAAGTATTTGGATAAGCATAAGAACAATCCATTAGCAGACTGCATTTACTGCGATGGAGATAAGAAAGAAAAAACAAAAAAAACAATACCAAACAGTGGTAACAACTCACCATTTAGGACAACATTCAAATTGCCCTGAATGTATCATGCCTCCAGCAAAAGATCTATGTATGATCTCCCTCCTCAGAGAGAAGCCAGGAAATAGAATGGAATTACCAGAAAGAAAATTAGATCCAAGTAATAGTACACCTAAATTCAAGGATGGTGTTGTTCAAAGTGACCTTCAGCTTTTGCATTACGGAACAACTATAGATCTAGAACCTTCTGAATTCACTAAAATGGAAAACTATGGTAATTATCAGTCAGTTGGTATAGCCTAGAACATAGATGACTTATCCAGGGAAGTGGTTGAAGTCAGAGAACATGTGAGGAAAATTCACCAGAGTATTGATACCATGTATGTTTCTCAAGACACATGTGAAAACCAGCTCAGGATAATCAATGATCAGCTAGGAGTAATAAGTAGAGTTGTAACTAGCTTTGAAGCATCTACAGTCAAGTTTGACAGCCCCGCTAATTACTCTAAGATAGAAGAAGAAGGCCCAAAATTCACATTGGCCAAAGCCGTTGGAAATTCACAAAAACTCTCACTTAAAATGATGGATAGAAACGATAGCGAGCTATCTGCTTTAGTTCAAAGCACTAGCTTGGCCCGGGAAAAGCTGGATCAAATAAAACACAAAATTGAAAAATTTTGTATTATAGAAATCAGGATGGCAAGCTAGTCAGGAGATGAAGGATCAAATCCCCCTAAGAACAAAAGGAATGAAAGATTTAATTTTTCAAACAAAAATGCAAGAACAACAAGACTTGACATTGGATCACAATCAAAGAACAATCACTTTAGCACATGGACACAGAATCTTGCCTCTACAAAATTCAACTATGATCCATCTTCTACTTTCAGGTCTGATAAGTAGGGGAGTACTTTCTTTATAAATTTTGATTGTTTAACAAGGGATCAAACCCTCATTCTTTTGCAGTGGATAAATGCTTGGGCTTCCCAAAAGAAAGTTGATACAAAATCTTCATGGAAAGATATAGTAATTCTCCTCACATGGAATTTAATTGGAAATGCAAGACTGTGGTGGGAAACTATCAAAAAAGATGAACATAATGAAATCCTAGAAAGTGATGATCCACTCCAACCAATACTGATGGCTCTCTCCCATCAATTTTTGGGAGTTATATCTTCTAATAATAAGCACTTCGCCCAAATGTTTATGAATCAAAGACTGCAGTTCAGATCTCCTATCAGAATATTATTGCACCATGTAGAATCTGTATTATAAGATTCCTGATCATCACAACACTGCATATCTTAGGCATTACATAGCATCTATGCTTGGTAAGATTCTAGAATTGGTTCATCAGTCACTTTTGGCCCAAGATATTTTTATTGATACATTATCATTAGCATCATTACACCAGCATATACTCACAATATTGAAAAATAAATGTGCATCATATAAGACCAAGAAAAATGTCAAAAAACAATTACATTACAGTGCTGCTATTTGTGACTCCTTTTCAGAGACATATCATTTTGGATGTTATAAGAACACCTCCAAGAAGGGTTCTCAAAGAAACCAAATTGATAAATGTCAATGCAAAACCAAGCAATATTACTCTAGATCAAAGAAAAGATACTCATCTCCAAAGCAAAGATCTAGATTTATATTAAGAAAGAGGAATAAGCCAGCCACACAAACAAAATGTTTTATCTGTGTTAAGCTTGGTCATTGGGAAAATAATTGTCCCAATAAAAAAAAGAAAAAGATTCAAAAGAAAATGTCTTCTATATTTAAATCTGCACATGATCCAGCAGAATGGGATCTAGTTTCTCAGTCTGATTCTGATTTTGAATGCTTCTCTGTTACTCAAACAGATAGTTCCTTAGATCTAGATGAAGATTTCAGACAACTCTGTTTAGATGATAATTAGAGTGATTATACATATATCTTTGATTGCTTAATGTTCTCCTTCTCTACTCTTAAACAACAGGTGGAAGAATTAGAAAGGGATAAAGCATCTCTACATCCCAGTTGACTCATACCCAGAAGAAGGATACAAGAGAAAATAGATCATTTGAAAAATGATCTCCCTCAAACTTCTATTAAACTAGAAGATTTCCAGGATTGGGATCCTCCTTTGTCCACCAGTACTACAGAGCAAATATTGGACAAAATTCACCAGGTTGAAAAAAGTTTAAAAGAAGATAGGGCACAAATGAGGGATCTTGCACACAAAATCAAAATTCAAATGCAAGAATTAGATGACTTAAACTCCAATTGTGTTTCCCTCTCTATTGCAGATTCTCAGACAACTTTGACCACACAGAATCAAGCCAACAATGAAAATATCCAAGATATCAGTGGGATAAAAGTCCCTAGATATAAAGAATATACTTTGGATGCCTAGATTGATATAGGTGCTATGAGTAGCTGCTGTAATTAGAAAGTAATCCCTGTTTACTGCTGGAAGCCTACTCAAATTCAGTTCAGAGCAGTCAATAAACAACTTATCCAGATTTCATATATTGCTCCTGATTTTCCTCTATTGCTTGGAGCAACTGAAGTTTTTGTGACTCTGTTTAATTATGATACAGGGGCAGATATATTGTTAGGACAAGATTTTATGAAAAAGTTCGTGCCCATTACAATTGACAAAAATCTAATCATTTTTAATGTACAAGGAAGTAATATTCCAGTACCAGCCAAGAACAGATATACACTAAAGATTAAGGCAGATGAAGCTCTTAATCAAGAGACTACTCTAGCTCATCTAAGTAACATCCAGAAAATTGTTGAGCATGCTGATACACATAATGCTACTGTTCTTGCAGATATTAGTCAGAAAATCAAAGAAAATTGTACTTCTGATCATCCTGATGCATTTTGGTCTAGGGAAAAATATTTTGTCTCTTTTCCATTCAAAAAAGAAGGCAGAATTATGGCTCAGAAAGCATCTGCAAATCATATGAGCCTTTCAGAACAAGAATTGTGTAGTAAATAAATCCAAGACCTGCTGCTCGGAAAAAGTTCATGGGCTTGTCCAGAATTTTATGTCAACAAACACTCTAAGAAAAAATGAGGGAAAAAGAGACTGGTTATAAATTACAAGGCTTTAAATGAAGCAATAATGCCGATCAGGTATCCTCTCCCCAATAAAGAGTTACTCTTATCCAAAATTGCTAAAGCAAATTTGATTTGAAAAGTGGATTTTGGCAAATTGAGATTATCCCAAAGGATAGGTACAAAACAACCTTTGTAGTACCAGGAGGACAATATGAATGGACTGTCATGCCTTTTGGTTTGAAGAATGCTCCCTCAGAGTTTCAGAAAAGGATGGAAGATATCTTTAAAGAATTTTCTTTTATTATTGTATATATTGATGATCTTCTTGTGTATAGCAGAGATATTGCAGAACATAAAAGTCATTTAGAGAGTTTTTATCAAACAGTCCATCAACATGGACTTGCCCTCTCTAATTCATCTGATAAATCCATTATTGCCAAAACTCGTATTGAATATTTGGGGTTGTTTATATCTCAGGGGAAAGTCGAATTATAGCCTCATGTTCTACGTTCATTAGCTAACTTTCTTGATATTGTCCCAGACATCAGAACTGTACAAAGGTTTTTGGGATGCTTGAATTATATAAGACAATTCTATCTTGAACAAGCAGTTAAAAATATCAAGCAAAAGATTGAGAAGCTACCACCTCTCACTCTTCCTCAAGAAGATCTTCCTTTTATACTAGAAACAGATGCATTAGATTGTTGCTGGGGGGCAATCCTTTTACAGAAACATGGAAAGAGAGAAGTTTGTGCGTATACTTTAGGTACATTTTCTAGTCCACAGTTAAATTACCCTTCACACAAAGAAATTCTTGCTGTAAAGAAAGGAATTAAAAGATTCAGATTGTTCGTTAAGCACTCATTTTACAGTGAAAATTGACCTTAGGCATATGAAAGGAATGCTCCAAAACAAAAGACTTCTAGAACAAGGTAACTCCAGAATCATGAGATGGGCTCTTTGGCTAGATGGATATGACTTTGATATAATTTATAAAGCAGGCAAAGAAAATTATCTTGCTGATCTTATGACAAGAGAAGGATCAGATAAATCAGAAGAAAAGACAATCAAGAAGTTTGAAATTGGAGAAAGCTCGTCATCCTCTAAAAAATCTTGTGTTGAATTATGCCCCTGTTATGTAAAAAATTAGTTAATTTTAGGTTATTGTTTAATTTTAGGTTTAGTTAGATGAAAGGGCACGATCATAAGATCATGCCCTTTCCCAAAGGGTGTCCATGGCAGTATATAAGCCAGGCTCCCGCAATTGTAATATCATCTATCTGTAATTTCATCTTATTAATAAAATATTTATATATCTATTCTGCGTATCAGAAGAGTTTTCTGTTTCATTGGTATCGGAGCAAACCTTCTTCTCGCCTGTGTATCATAGTGTCACTTGTTCACCCTCGGCTGCATCATTCATTCATTTAATAATATATAGATTCAATATTTGAAATTGTTATCGTACTAGTGGTGTAGATCCACGTGACTCCATCCACTACTGTTCTTCTCATCTAGTTCGTTCGTCATACACCACTCCACAGATCATCAGAAGACCACTCCGTTATCTGTACCATCGTTCTGCGTAGTACCTTTCCACCTCACTTGTGTTCCCCAACCGCACCAAGCTTGTTACCCTGTCGCTCCCTCCCCACTCCGCTGCTTAGCACCAGACGCTACCTCGACGTTCGTTGTTTCTCCCTACGGACGCTGCTTAAGACCACCTGTTATTAATCCCAATTGGACGCTGCCCCGACCACTGTAACACTAGTTACCACTTCTGACCACTACTCTGCTGTCCCTGTTCGCTGTCTATCCGCCCGCAACACCGTGTCCTTGTTGCTACCGTCCGCTATTCGACTGCTGTGAAATCGCCCGAAAGACCTACGATTGCCATCGTGGTAACTTTCTGCGCTGATATCCGCTCAAACAGAACAATTCCTATCTGCGTGAAGGGTTTTTGGAACAGTCAAACAAAACGTGGTTAATACGTGACTGTCCATAAAGAAATACGTGACGGTTCTGTAATATATATATATATATATAAATAAATTTACAATATAAATATATATATATATAATTATAAATATATATAAAAAAGTTATATAACAATAATTTTAACGTAATCGTAAATTATATATATATATATTATATAAAATTATATAACTCAATTAAATTATTATATAGTTATATATATATAACGATTAATTTTATTTATATATATATATTAATATTATAATATAATATATATAAGTTAATAATATATAATTATAAATTTTATAACATATAACTTTAATTTTAATTAGTTATAAGTTTATATATATATATAAAAGTTAATTTAATATTAAAAATATTTAATTAATTTAAAAAGTTATAATAAATATATATATATATATAATATATATAAGTTAATTTAATTATTAAAAGTTATATGTATAAAATTTATTTTAGATAAAAAAAAAAGAGAGGGAAAACCCTTAAACGGCAGATAAATACACGCCCCCGCAAACCCGCTCAATGTCGACAATGACAATGGCGGATTTCCAAAAAAAATTGGTTGACGCAGAGCATAAGATAAATAACAACCATGACAAGGTCAATAAAAAGCTTGAGGAGCAAGCAGACAAAATAAAAAATCTTCAAGATACGACGAATCGAATGGAAATAAAGATGGAAAATTACCATTTCCAGACAGAAGCAAGCTTTGGTAGCAAACCCCCATGGTTACAAAATCTACCAAGATTGGATTTAGACAGGTTTGTCGAAAAATACGATTCTAGTCCTGACACTAGTGATTATGATACAAACAAAAGTCCTAAAGGAGAATGGTAATTATTGGAGGTTCTATGTATATAACTTTTAGTACAAAGCTTTAATTCAAAGCATTAATAAATAAGTTTTGGCTTTCATGGGTTCCCCTTGACAGGAATCTCCACTTTGTATCACATCACTTTACTTTCTGTAAAAGTTTCTCCATTATTGTACAGGGTTTAGTGGATTCTCCTTATCAGAGTCTCCACTTTGTATCCCATGACTTTACTTTCCGTAAAAATTCTCCATTATTATACAAGCTTTCATGGGTTCGCCTTGTCAGGAATCTCCACTTTGTTTCATATCATGTAACTGTTGAAATCTTTAGAAAAGATTCGTAGTTGGAAAAAAGATGATTGGGAGACCTCTTTGTTTTCCTATATATGGAAGAAAGAGCCTTTGTCCGGACATCTTGGGGTTTTACCGAGATTTGCATGTAATAGAAGCTCTACGTTTATTTTCAAGAGATTAAATATGTGTTTCATCTATCTGTGTTGATCATCTATCCGTGTTCTTACACAAATTAGATATTTCTTACACAAATTCTCATTCATGATACAAATTCATTGATTTCAAACATAGATCTTCATCTAGATGTAAGTTTTACTGTTTACAAAGTAACATTATGCATAGCACATACAAAATTCAAATACAATTGTAATATGTGACATGTCACATAAATGATAAATTTTGAATTCATAATACATATTCATTTCATCAATGATCCAATAGGAGAAAGACAAGATAGTAAGATAAAGATACTGACAGTTGTAGTTTTCTCATTAAGTCATCAAAATCAAAATGTGTTACATAGGTAGTGCAATGCCTATGGCAAATAGAAATAGAAAATACAAAACAACTACAAGTATACAAGCCTCAAGGCAGTATGTAGCTCATGCCTCATGAGTCATCAATCCTCATAGTCATCATCAAAATCAGCATCACTGTCCTCATCATCATGGTCACCACTGCTCTCCTCTGCTGCATCCTCCTCCCCTGTATCCAAAGTCATCTCTGCCTCTGCTAGTGTGGAGGATGACCCCTCTATAGTATCACCATCATCAAATGTGACAGGCTCTAGCACTGGATCATTGAGATCCATGTTAGCCAATGCCAACTCAACACTATTGTCCAAACCCATATCATCAAGAAAGACATCCCACATCTTTGTCTTTCCCTTCAACCACTCATCTCTCTTCCTGTAAATAAGACGAAGGTTGGTGTGCACATACACCATTGTCTCTGGCTTGGACTGCTCAAGCCTGCTCTTCTTAACACTATACAAATTCCCATTTGTGCTCCAATTCCTCTCACAACAAGAGGATGAAGTCACCTGAGAGAGTAGTCTCATGAGTAACTGCTGTAGAGGGCTTGTTGCCCCATGATTTGCCCACTAAGAATAGGGCTTCTTAGCCCCCTGTCTCTAATCAGATCATATCCTGCAAATCAACTAGTGCTAGTGGAAAACTCTGCAAAGACATCCTCCACTTGATCAAGCAATGCTCTATCCTAAAAAACCTACCTAGATGCATCTTTCCTCCCTTGTGAGATTTCACCATCCATGTGAGGAGGCAATCTGTGGGAAGGTCCACCATTCAGCCACTCATGGCTGTAGTATTTTGGGTTTAATGAGTGAGCCAAACTATGTAAAGGTGTGCAATTCTTGTCCCATATTTCACACTTAGGGCACTCACTCTGTAAAATAATACTCCTCACAGACTCAATCATGGAATCCCATCCCTCATAAGCCTCTCTTAGGATGGGTTGGTCTGTATCTGCAAATCGAAGCAAAGAAATGATAGGGTCCACGATCTGAATAAGTAGATCTACCCTCTCCCACAAAGCATCATCTAGCATTGTGTCTTTCACTCTTTTAGAGGCTACTTGATCTGTCTTTCTCCAAAAAGAACAAAAAATTGAATAACCATGGCCCCAAGAGTGGTCTTGACCTCCCTCAACCTCTACAACATGATGAATGAAGAGGCAAACCATGTATCCACAATCTCAACAATGATAGATTGTTGTACTCCTTGTAGATAGTGAGGGCATTTGTATGATTTTGTACAAAGTTACGGATATTCCGTGCATCCTCAATAATGTTACCAATCCAAAGCACATCAGAAGCAATGGATTTCAGTGCTATATTCAATGAATGGACAATGCAAGGTGTCCAAAACACTTGTGGATATTTAGCTTCCACAATCATGCTAGCAACCTTGCAAACATGTGCATTATCTGTAATGATTTGCACACAAGAATCAACACCTACATCTTCAATAACTTTAATAAACAACTCACCCATATATTGTGCATTCTTGTATTCTCCAAGTGCATCCACTGCTTTCAAGAAAACTAGACCATTCAGGGAAGACACCATGAAGTTGATGAGTGGGTGTCGTGCTGGATCTGTCAATCCATCAGAAACAATGCTAACCTCAGATGTTGGCCATGGTGCTTTAATAGGCTCAAGCATTTTTTGCACCTCTTTTTTCCCTTCATCAACAATGTGGTTCTAAGCTTCTCTGAACGAGGAGGCACATACCTTGATGGAGCCCCTTGAGTTAGAGCTCGACACATCTCAATAAATAGAGGTGAGCGTGCAACATTAAAGGATATGAAGTTTTGATAGAAAAAAGGCAATGGTGAGATCAATCTCTCCCGTTTTTCCTTTTGAAAAATCTTGTCCATTGTACCAAGTGAAATTGCCTTTTTTTTTGCTGCTTGTCCCCCACTAGAACTCTCAAATGGAAATTTGTTGCTGCCTTTCCTAAAAAATGGAAGGGGGTCATCATTCTTGGTTTTTTTGATTTTGCAACCACATTTGCCATACCAACATTGGACTCTCTTTCCATTTATTTCCTCCTTTGTAAAGCCACTTTTGTACAAGCTCCAACTCCACAACCTGGTAAAGCCAACAAATGGCCTTTCACATGGAAATATGTGCTCGTGAAAGTATTGTGGCTAAAGTTGCATCTCCAATTCACATTGCCTCCTCCCTTTGCCTTTGCTACTTGGCCTTTGCTCTCTTGTGACATATTTTCACAAGGGATATTTCTCAATGTTACATTGAGGAGGAAGTCTTCCCTCAGCATTACTTGCGATAGAGGGAATACTTGCAACAGACTCTGATAAAATTGGGAGAGGAGGGGCATCTCCAATGGGGACATTCTTTCCCTCCTTTTGCCCCTTCCCCGCTGCCCTTGATTGAGCCATGAATACTAAAAAAACCAAAAATGCACAAATTTGTAAAAGAAATGCATATGCAAATTGCTGTAATAAAAATGCAAAAAAATAGAGAGGAAATGCACTTACCTGTTGCTTGATTTTCCTTGAAAACGATCCCACACCCTTTTCTTCTTGCTCCAAAACACTCACAACAAACCCATACCGAAATAGAGAAGTGAAAGTGAAACAAAACAACAACAAATTTACCTTTTTAATGCCGCACGGGTGATTTTTTCCGGATTCGTGTCTGGAAATCGGGACACGATCCGGATTCGATCGTGTCCCAATCGGACACGACATGTCTCGATTTCCGAACACGATTTGGCATGAATCGTGTCGGATTTGCGGATTCGTGACACGTCGGCCCTTTTGAATGAATCTAGTTTCATAGTGCAGCAGTGAAATCTGAGTACAAAAATCAAGATGCCAAACTGGCAAGCCTCCAACAAAATAATCTAGCTAGAATATCTGTGAGACAATTTGCCTCACCCAACGACTGATCTTAGCTCTGAAACTAGCTTTGTCTGGGCGACTCAAAAACCCCTGCGTCAACCTTTGCGCAAGCCTAGCACATGCCCCACTCGCATTGCCTTCGGAACTCACTAAAATCTGTCTCTCTTCGTGTCTCTGCCTCTGAAAAGACTCACTTGGCCTTCTGGTGAAAATCTTGGCCACTAGCGACTGAATCAACCTCCTCTTCAGCTGAATCGAATCAACCCTCTAAAGCTTCTGCGCAAGCCCTATGCAACCTCACTGAGGAAATAATTCTACCTCCCTTCTGTTGACTTTACGACATTGGAAATCCATCGAAACTTTGTTGCTGATCCGTCAAACATTGTTGCTCTAGCTCGAGATCTTCTTCTTGCTAAATCGCTGCACTGGATAGCTCGATCTGCCCAAAGAACTCACTCTTCCTCTCATTCGATATGTCTATCTTCAACCCCATCGTCCTACTCTTACAATATCTCATTTGCTCACCAACAACCATGATTAGATCCTCATCAATGTCTGAGATCATCTCAAAATCATTCTATGTGAGTTTTCTAAAGCTTTCTCACCTTTCCTTAATTAATTACTATTAATTAACCAGTTTTCCTAAGATAGGAAAAATTTAAATGATGGCTAATTAATTTAATTAAGGTGTTTCACAAGCTTATCTTGCGAAACCTCTTATGGGTTTTGAAGATCTCGTGTTCCTTAGTCTCCTAGACATAAATTGAGACTAGAACACTTGTTTGATGCTACAAAAATTGACACAAGAGGGCATAAATCCGTCGTCTGTCTTAGCGTCAGAACTCGGATAGTGCCACAGAAATTTTGTGCCTCAGATCTTCGCACTTTACCATAGGAACTTCATACTATGCCACAGAGAAATATACCTCAAAAGCTCTTACAGAATTCGGCCTCCATGATTGCAAGAGCAAGGGAAAGTGTAGTGTATCTCTTCCCTCTGATTTCGACCTTGTATTCCTTCTTTTCGTTGCTCATAACAAAGATGTATAAGATGATTCAAAGTGTGTTCTTGGAGGTGGACGAATAGGCTATTGATAGCCTTCCAACCATGCAAATGGGTGTTTCTCATGGAAAGGTTGACATGACTCTCGAAGGGCCGACTTGGTCACTTGTGGAGGCAAATACAAATTTCAAATTGTCAATTTTCCCACTTTGATAAGGTCATGAAGAACATGCTTTGTAAATTTCTTTTGAATATAAAAACAAATAAATATTTTCTTTTCTTGCAAGCATGAAGAACACGCTTCCAATAAATTTTTATTTTACAAATATAATCTATAGATCCATCATTACAAGTACAAATGATACATTACGAAGACCAACCATAGCTACAAATTTCTACAACAGCCACTACCAATTCCAACAAATATCTGGATTGATATCTCTATAGATATCATTGTGTCTTATGAAAGCTTGTAACAAATTAGTGATTTTGGTGGTATTTAACTACCTTTCTAAATATGCTCATTTTTGTGCTTTATGTCACCCATTTACACCTTGGTTACCTATGTCTTCATGGATGAGATTTTAAAGTTGCATGGCATGTGCACTTCCATTGTATCAATAGCAAATTTTGGGATGAGTTGTTTAAACTGTAGTGCACCTAATTGAAAATGAGTGCTACTTATCATCCTCAAACAGATGGTCAAGTAGAGGTGTGAACAAGTTCATAGAGACCTATTTGTGATGGTTTGCTTTAGAAAAGTAGCACCATTGGGCATAGTTGCTACTCCTTGCAGAATGGTGTCGCAATACAGCTTATTATGGAGCTACTTAAATGACACCATATAAAGCTATCTATGGCCAAAACCCACTGTCGATGGCTTCCTATTCTACTAGGCACCATTGGGGTTCATACACAGATAAAACAATTGACATCAAGGAAGCCATTTTTCGCACACTTAAGGACTATTTGGTTATGGCTTAAAATAGAATAAGCAACAAGCTGATCAACATTGCTTGAGTGTTCTTTTGCTGAAAGGATTCAATGTCTCTTTGCCTTCAACCCTATAATCAAACCACCCTCAAATAAGATCCCCCAGAAACTATCCCAGAGTTCTATGGACCTTATAATATCATCTAATGCATTGTACAAATTGCCTATTGTTAATTTCAGCTAACAATGGTATGTTCTATGCTTAGCACAATTACTTCAATGTTCCTTTAATAGCCCAATGACAATTTCCAATTTAGTTTTCCAATAGCGATCACATTAACCATAATCACATTGACAGTAATTTTAGATAGAACATAAAGTAAAATGGAAAAGACAAGCCAAGACAAGAGGACACCAAATTTGGCGGATGTCAGGGAAAAACCCCAATGTGGGGAACACCCTTTGATCAATTCTTCTTATTATTATATCAAATGTTCAACAGAAGAGGGAGAGAGTACAAAAAGTCAAAGTTGACTTGCCAAATCAAAGTCAAAACAACCTTGTCAAATCTGCAGTCAATTACAGTCAAATTCAACCCTACCCAGAAAGTCAAAGATGGTCAATGCAGTAGCAAAACTTCCCCTTTGAAGCTCAGTCAAAGGTAGTCAAACCCAGCCTGCAGCAGTGATCAAAGTCAACCCAAAGCAGTCATAAAATCTATGGTTAAACTTGGTGAACCTGATGTCAACCCTACAGTCAAACAGGGCTGCGGTCAACATAAGTCAAACAACTCAAAAAATATCAGTTTCTATTTCAATCAATGCACCCTGGTCAAATAGAGTCAAACCTTGCAAAATTCCAGTCAAACTTGGTCAAATAGTCCCTGGTCAAGGCTAGTCAAACTTCAATCAACTCCTGAAATTTTTGGCCCTATACTTTTGCCTAAAATTTGTCTAGCTCGTCACACGTGTGAGCGAAAGAGAATGCCCAATAGCTGTACGAACCTATGAGAGAAGGAGAGAGAAGAATTCACGAGTGATAATGATGCCAAATGAGGTGAGAGGTCAGTTGTATTTATACAATTTGCTGAGGGTGAAGTGACATGTCTCTTGGGCATCATGAGCCTACATGATGATGTGGCTGTTGGAAAATCAGAAAGGCATAAATATTTTCTTTTATGTTGATAATTACTTGTGATATTCTTATGTTCTTATTAACTTTCTTGTGTTCTTCTTATAGCTTGGTTCATCAAGCAATTACCAAAACCATAACACGAAGGTTAAAAGACACTAGATGTAGGTGGACAACTAGGGCAAAACTCCTATCTAGGGGAAAACCCAGTCAACAACTCTTCCTTCAATAGTTTCACGAGATGATCCAAGACTCCATGACCTAGACACAGACTTCCTCCAACCAACAAGTCAGCCCTTCCCTTCTTCTGTAGATGATAACCTTCCAGCAACAACTTCGACCTAAATGCAGCAACAGATCTTCAACCTAGTAGTAGCAGAAACTTTCACCTAGTAGCAGTAGCAGAAACTTCGACCTCTCCAATAACAGATCTTTGACCCTAGTAATAACCCAATAAATTCGTACGAATGAGAGAGAGAGAGATAGCCCAAGACTTTGACTTTCATCCTTCTCCTACAATTCTCCTTCTTCTTCTTGGAATTTCGCAATTTTTCTACTTCTTCTGCTTATATATCAAACTTGTGAGATGGATGCTCCAAATGAATCAAACTGCATTGTATTTATAACCTCTTTTGGAGTTCGAATTACCCTCATGTAGGCCGACTTTATCAGGTAAGGGCCGACTTGGTGTGGAGGTGACAAATGACTTATTTTACTCAATAATAATTCTTTTTACATGATTCAAAAGCCCAAGAAGGGTCTCATTAAATGGACAATATCTATAATGACTTAATATAAAACCTAGAAGTCCTCAATGGGGACTTTGACCTAAAACATGATGACTCAAGCGTGTAACCTATGCTTTAATAAGTCATAATAATAATAATTTTTTTCTTTCTTTCTTTTGATAAATACATTTCATTATGACTCAAATGCAATTATAAAGACCGAACCTAGCTAAATTCTTCAACACTCATTAACTAGGGAGGTATTCATAATTTCACACATATATATATAAAAGTGCATGGAAGATCTCAAAGCACATGAACTACGAAGAGTTTCGGCACACACGGTGCCATGGACTGGATTCCTGACTAGGGAAATCCGTTTGGGTGGGACTAAGACAGACTAAAGCTTTCAACGTCTCTAGGTACCATCAAGCTTACTTGCTAACCATCAATCGAGGGAACTAGGTGCGTAATGCAAGGTCATAGTTCTATGGCCAACGCCACCCTCCTTACTTTGGGAACTAGACATCAACACATAGGCCGACCATATGTCCTCCCAGGCATACGCAATGCCTCAACACATCAAATCTCTCTTGATCAAACAGATCAGTAACATCAAGCATACTTCCAAAACTTTGAGAGATTTACCTGAACAATCACAACCCCAATCAACAACCTTTCAAATACACATAAGTAACACAAACCTTGGGGGTCTTCAAACATCTTGATGTTGCTTCACAATTTATCACAGTAAGACTTAGAGGCTTCTCAAACAAATCTTGACAGAAGTTTCCTCAATCATACAACTTCCTTTCCTACTTCTCATGCAACAACATGTTCTGCAACCGGATCCGGCTTTCCTTCTTTCAGCGGCACCTCAATATGCATTCTCCAATTTCTTCTTCAAGGTATCCATCATGACTATAATATGCCCTCCCTCTCAACTTGGGAGATATACTCTTTTTATTATCCAGGCTCTCTCTTAACTTAGGGAGATCAACTACTTTCTATGATATTCGAGAATCTTTCTTGGCTTCAATCCTTCTTATCAGAGTCATCTTGATCATCATCATTCATATAACTTCCTTCATCATGCTTATCAATCAAATCTACTTTTCTTACGAATATCTTCAACATCTTGAAGATTATGTCATTGCACAACTTAGATAGCAAGTACAACCAAATACATATATAGGAGCATGAACTTAACTATATTAGAATCATGGAAGCATTAGACTTTAGACATCAAATACCTACACTTAGTTAGGCTCATAATCAACAAGAGACATACTTTTAAACCTCAACTTCTTGCTCGGATTAGGCTATAACCCCTAGATCACATCATTAACTCCATCAAGATATCAGTGTCCATATTTCCTCTAGAGATATGACATACTCTACTATAATATATTGCAAACCCTAGAAGCAATTCAAGCAAGTATAGTTCTATAATGCGTCCAACAACTTTAGACTTCTACTAGGATTTAATGCAAACCCTAGATTCCATCTTTAAGGCACTCAACCTTAGATGTCAATGAATAAAACCAATCACAATACAATCTAATATGATCAAATTGTACAAGGGTTTGTTGTAAACCCAAGATTTTAACATCATAATGAAAACAATAGCACATATCTAGGATTTCATACACAAACATACCAATACCCACTAGGTAAGCCCAAGACACAAATATCAACACATTTAAAGTCAGACATATAACAATCTTGATTAGGCTAGGGTTTTGATCAGACGGACAAACATACACCTAGGGTTTCATTACTAGGAGCTTACTATCGATATATAAGGGTTTTGCTTATAAACCCTAATTTACCAAAACCTCAAGGTCTAGGAATACACAACCCTAAAGGACTAGGGTTTGCATAACAATACTAAAACTCCAAACATGACATTACCATCAAAACCCCAAACATCAGAAGAATAGTATTTTCTAGATTTCATCGGTAACCCTAAGTAGATTAGGGTTTTTCACATTAGCATTGACATACCTTTAGGTTAGGGTTTTACAGAGAACCTTTTAGGGTCCCACAAACATGATGATTTTAATGAGGGTAGATTAAATCTAATGATTAATCACCCAGATAAGAATCTTAATGATTCAAAGGTCCTAGACATAACACTTGTTAGTAAGGTAAAGCAAATTTATTAGAATGAATGAATATGCCTTTATCACGAAAAGAACAAAGCTTTAACACATACCTTTGAGTTGTTTCTTAACAAACCTTATAAGACTTCAATTCTAATAGAGCTTTTATCGTGCTTTGTCTTGTGAGGTCTTCTCCATAAACCTTTTAGCATCCATCAAGCCTTTTCTAAACGAGGAAAATATGAAAATAAATGTTATTAGCATCTAATACAAACACATCTAGGTAAGTGAAGGAAACCAAATATAAAAGAATAATGCAAGGAATAAGATACTTATGTTTGGAAAATGGTGAGGGCTCCCTCTCAATCCAATCTCGAAGGATACCTATAACTTTATCAAAACAATTCAAAAATGTTTTTCCAAAGCATGTTAAACCTACAAGTAGTAGAAATCAAAGCATAAAGGAAAATAATTCAAAACTTTAGAGTAGAAGGATATATAAGGGATAGAGTTCCTAAGAGTCCCTAGCAAATAAGTCTTTGACTTTGGATTCTTCTATCTTGTTTTTCTTTGGCGGTCCTTCATCAACAACATTTGCATGTTCCTTTTCTCTCTTCTTATTTCTCGGATTCTCAGGACAATCGCTTTTATAGTGACCCATCTTGTGACAAATTACAATTGTAACATTCAATCTTGTGACAAATTACAATTGTAACATTCAATCTTGGATAGGTCTACCTTCCTTCTAGGCCCTTTAGATTTCTTGAAGTTTTCTTTGTTCTTGTCATTAGCAGAATAGGCATTTGAAATTTTCTCTTCTTCATTCTCTTTGTTGCTTACTAATGAAATTCTGACTTCTTCTTGACTACATGCATTCCATAATTGTTTGGATGTAGGAGTTTCCTTCTAACTATTAATACCTGATGAAAAGGCACCCCAAGATGTTGGTAATCCTAGAAATGCAGTGATTACAAACTCTTTTTCAAGTACTATCTCATCTATTGCTTGGAGTTCATCTTTGATTTTAGCTATTCTTACAAAGAAGGATGCCACTGTGTCCTCCTTTGTCATCTTCATAGTTCTTAGTTCATTCTTAAGACTTGCAATTTGACCAAGATTCTTGATTGTGAATAATTTGGATAAGGCCTCATACATCTCTTGAGCGGAATCTATGTTGGATATATATGAGATGAGGTTGTCCTTTATTCCATCCACCATTATGGTCATGGCCAATATCTTTGTTTCTCTGAACTTTGCCTTTTCTGCATCACTTGATTCATTTGTAGGCTTCTTTACTTTTCCTTTGACTAGATTCAAGACTTTATTCTTCTTGAGAATGGGATCTATCATCTTTTTCCATGCCGTGTAAGTGGATGCTCCTTCTAATTTGTTTTCTCCCTTCATTGAGTTAGACATTGTTCTTGAAGATAGTAAGCTTGACTTCTTATATGATCCTTTTCCTTATGACCCTTGTTCAAACTTCTTAAAACCTAACTTGCAGGAAACGTAGGGCAAGGGGGCGTTTCCGTACGGAAACAAGTATGAAATGCTGAAACGTGTGTGGTATGGCCCTGAAATGCGTTTCAGGCCGTATTGCCACATTTCATGAAATTGAAACGTGGCTAGTACGGCCTGAAATGCGTTTCAGGGCCGTACGACTCACATTTCAACGTTTTACTTGTGTTTTTAATTTTTTTTTTTTTGAAATTTGTTTTCTAATTTATTTTTAGGTTATCCTAGTGACTTCTAGTTGCTTCTAGATCCCTGTCTAAAGTTATAAAAGTGAACTTTTGCCCTAGTGTTGATATGCAGTTCATCAGGAAGTTTGAGGCATATGTAGTTCATGGTAATGTTAAATTATTAAAGTAAAAGTGATATTCTCCTTTATTTTTCATTTTCATCCTTTTACTTAAATTTTTAACATTACCATGAAATGACTCAGGATGTTTGAGAGTGGTTTCCCCCTCATTGGATTTCATATGGAGAAAGTAGAATTTTAGATCTCACTCAAAATCCAGCAGACTTATTTGTTTTTCAAGATTTCAGGATTGGAGGGATTGCAATGTTTCCGTTGGATTTTATCATGTAGCAGGGTATGGAACTTGTATTTAATCAAGAGAACCAAGCCCTCTATGTAGGGGAGACTCCCAATAATCAAGAGCATGTAGGGTACTAGGGTATGAAACTTGTATTTAATCAAGAGCACTTAGGTCGTTCGACTATGTAGGAGGAGACTCCCAATCAAGCACGAGACAAGAAATTAGAAATTTCTCGTGGCTGATTTTGGATATTTCTATTTTCATTATGTGATCATTCATGAGTAAATGTGATGTAAATTTAGAAGACCTATAGTTTATGCTTGACAATTGACAATTTATCAAAATGTAAAAAAATTGAATGTATCTATATGCTTTATGATGCACATATTTCTTAATATCCTAAATATATATATATATATATATTCGCGTTTCCCCGTTTCCAAAATTGGGGGAGGATGCTTTTCGTATCGCTTCTAGTTTCGGAAACTCGTACTCGTTTCCCTGTTTCATGCAACCTAGCTTAAAACTCCTTATTCTCCTTTCAATAGATCTTCAGGCTGCGTTTTTCCTTCTTCTTCACCTTAGCTCTGATACCGTGTTGGAAAATTAGAAAGGCATAAATATTTTCTTTTATGTTGATAATTACTTGTGATATTCTTATGTTCTTATTAACCTTCTTGTGTTCTTATTAACCTCAATGTGCTTGGAGCGGTCGTAGAACACAGGATTCTCTGAAAGGAGAATCCCACTCTGGTTATCGCAGAAGATCATGGTGGTATCCAACACATGCTCAAATAGCTCACTAAAGAGCTTCATTAACCATACAGCCTCACAACAAGCCATACTAGCTGCAATGTATTCAGCCTCGACAGTGCTTAGGGCAACTAATTTCTGCTTCTTGCTCATCCATGAAATTGAAGCGGACCCTTCTTGTGTTCTTATTAACCTCAATGTGCTTGGAGCGGTCGTAGAACACATGATTCTCTGAAAGGAGAATCCCACTCTGGTTATCGCAGAAGATCATGGTGGTATCCAACACATGCTCAAATAGCTCACTAAAGAGCTTCATTAACCAAACAACCTCACAACAAGCCATACTAGCTGCAATGTATTCGGCCTCGACGGTGCTTAGGGCAACTGATTTCTACTTCCTGCTCATCCATGAAATTGAAGCAGACCCCAATGAGAAGAAACATCCAGACGTGCTTTTTTGATCCACCACACTGCCAACCCAGTCAACATCAATCTATCCATGTAGTCTCAAATTCCCGATAGTGTATCTCAGTCCATAGTTGATTGTGCCACTGAGATATCTCAAGAGATTGTTAGAAGCAATCCAATGAATGTGATGAGGCTCGACCATAAATTGACTCAACGTATTCACAACGAAGCATATGTCCGAATGAGAGTTTACCAAGAACATCAAGGTCCCCACAAGTTGTCTATATTCAAAAGGGTTTGCCAATTTGGGCCCAACAACATGTCCACATAGCTTCTTGAAGTTGAGTTCCGTCGGAGTAGACAGACTCACAATCCACCATCCCACATCTCTCGAGCAACTTCACAATGTATTTTCATTGAGAAAGGAAAATCTTACCTGGATTTTGCCAGGCCTCCAGGCCTAGGAAGTAGTGCATCAGTCCTAGGTCCTTCATCTCAAACTCGGAAGTCAATTCCCTCTTGCATTGATAAATGAGAGGGTTTGCACCTATCAGAAAGAGATTATCTACATAAAGGACCAAAATAAGTGGCATGCCCTTTTCAACCTTGAAGTATAGGTTAGGATCAACATCGCTCCTTGCAAATCGCAGCTTCATAAGATAGCTATCAATCCTCTCATACCAAGCCCTAGGGGCTTGCTTCAACGCAAAGAGGGATTTCTTCAATCTACATACGTGTTTCCTTCGATCTTGTATTTCGAACCCTTGAGGTTGTTCCAAGTATACTTCCTCCTTAAGCGAGCTATGCAAGAAAACAATTTTAATGTCCATTTTATGTAGGCTCCATCCTTGAATGGAAACAAGAGCAATAATAGATCAGACAGTGGTATATCGGGCAACTGGTGCAAATATATCGTCATAGTCCCTCCTTCTTTTTGAGAGAAGCCTCGAGCAACGAACTTGGCCTTATATTTTTCAACACTCCCATCAACTCCATGTTTGGTTTTGTAAAGCCATTTGGAGGTGACTATGGACTTGTCCTTAGGTCTAGGCACCACTTGCCAGACATCGTTTGTCATGATAGATTCATATTCCTCATTCATCGCATCCTTCCAGACTTGGTGCTTTACGGCTTCTTCGAAGGTACATGGCTCAGTTTGAACAATAGTACTCATAGCAGCTAATTACCCTCGATACCTGTTTGGCTTCTTGCTTTCGCAAAATGTCCCTCTTGGAGCAATATGTCTTTTGGCATCTTCGAGAGTATCCTTGAGCCACAAAGGTCTTTTCCTTGAGGTAGAGGGATTACTAGAAGGTGGATCAATGGGATCCATCGAGCCTTCAACATCGGGCATAGGCTCATCTGTCGGAGGTTCATCCTGTTTTTTTGTAGCATCATCATTGTCTTTCCTTGGGATGGGGAGATCTTTGGCTTTCCCAAGGGCAGTATCTTCATCGAAGGTGACATCATGGCTTACTTCCACATCTCTTTGACCAGGCACATAGATTCTATATGCCTATGAATTTTTCACTGTAGCCAACAATTGTAACTTTCTTCCCAGATGCTTATAACTTGTTTCTTTTCTCTCTAGGCACATGAAAATACAAGGGACAACCAAATATTTGAGAATGAGAAACATCAAGTTTCTTACTGGTGAAAATTTCTTTGGGTGTCCTAAAATCCAATGCATGAGGCAAGCTCCTATTTTGAACATACACGACAGTGTTGGCAACTTCTCCTTGTAAGAACTTCGGTAGACCTTGATCATGGAGCATGGCACAAGTGGTTTCCATGATTGTTCAATTCTTCCTTTTAGGAAGTCCATTTTGCTTAGGAGTGTATGGAATGGTTGTCTCCCTCTTAATGCCAGCCTCTGCAAAATTCATTGAATTCATTTGATTCATTTTCGGTTCCATTGTCGGTCCTCAATATTTTGATCTTCTTCCTATTTGATTTTCCACCAAGGCTTTGAAAGAACAAAACCATTTGAACACTTCATCCTTCTTCTTCAAGAAATATATCCATGTTTTGCGTGAGAAGTCATCCACAAAGATTGCATAGTATAAGTATCCTCCCAATGATATTACGTGCAACATACCAGATAGCTTAGAATGGACCAATTGAAGAATATCAGTAGTTTGGCTTTCACTAGAAGGGAATGGTCCCCCTTGTAAGTTTCCTAGCTGCACAACCCTGAAAAACATTTTCTTAATTTATATGGAACTTAGGCATTGATCCAAGTTCTTTTGCTTATAGATGTATTAAAGATTTACATGCATAAATTGTAGCTTAACATAGAAATATAATGTGCACATAAGAGAAGAGGAGAAACACATAAAGCATGAAAGAAGACAAGAAACTTGATAACGGAGTTCATCTGACTTGGACTACGTCTCCGGGCCCTGCTCGATCAATGGGGAGGCCTTTATTCATTAAGTGGCATGAGAAAGAAGAGTACCAGCATCAATTACAAAAAGGAGTTTTATACCTCCATACTGAAAAATGGCTGAAAAATGCAGAACTCTGATGGAGAAACGGACTGCGCTATTGCGTTAGTGGCGTCGAGAAATGTTGAAACCATATAAAATTTGTCAAAATCTGGCAAAGTGAAAATCTGGCCCACCTGCAAAAATCTGCTTCGAATTACGCGCTCCCTCTCTCTCGGGCACACTGATAAACTGCGTTTAAATAAAAAGTTGGCGGCAGACATCACAAGAACTTCGTTAGGCGAGTTGGTTGAAGATTCGGTTATTACGGAGGAGGTTGGGCAGTCAAACCTTGCCTCCTTTTTTACATAACAAAAATTTCTTCATGGGAAGGGAGGTTGGGCTGGGCCCGCCTTAAGCGGTCCGCCCACCTCACTTGGCCCCTGCTCCAAGTGTCATATCTTGATTTAATAGGCAGAGGTGTAGGTTGGGTCCGCGCCCCAAGGGCCAACACACCTTTCCCGTGTCGTCTCAATAGTTCCGTGGGAGGGGTCAGGGGTAGTGGCCTACCGCCCTTTTTTTTAGTTTTTTTGTTAAATAAAAACAACCTGGCCATTTTCGAAAATTCGGATTTTGACCAAAGGAGTCGTTTTAACCATGTGACAATTTCACCTGGAATCTGGCCGGAGTTGGCCAGATTCCGTCCACCAAAAAAGTCCAAATTGTGTCTTCATTAATCCTGCCCAGTGAGCAAAAGCCAACCCAACTTTGACTGCCTCTATCTTCCTCATCCGGACTCGGATTGGAGTGTTGTTCGCACAGTTAGAATCAGGGTGATGAGCACTTCGATCTGATGTCAAGTTAATCGTCTTTCCGCCACTTTGATTTTGAGCCTTTTAAATGCCACTGGTGTCTGGAGATCCACCTAGATCAATTCTCCCCATTGAGGAGCTTTTGGACCGCCAAAAGCTTTATTAGTCAATTGGCAAGTGAGGGAATTTTTCCCTCACTCTTTCTTTTTCCAGCCATTTTGCCTTGCTAGGGTGCATCCCCTTGAAACCAACTCAAAGGTATTCCACATCTCCCGTCGCGAAGTCTTGGTCCTTCTGTCAAGGATGATGTCCTCAGGTAACTCATCGAGATACTCTGGTGCAAAGTCATCAACTGTAGGAACTGTGCCCGCCTCTTTGGTGTCCATAATCAATGGTGGTTCATACAGCTTTAAGTTTTTCACATTCACTATGGAGTACATTTGCATATATATCGGCAAATCGAGACGGAAGGCATTGTTTCCAATCTTCTCCAAGATGGTGAATGGACCATATCGGATTGGTCGCAACTTCTTCTCTTCTCCCTTCATCCTATCCTTGTTGATATGGAACCACACTTTGTCGCCCACTTGAAATTGATGGTCGACTCGGTGTTTGTCATGTCGAGACTTGTATCGGGCTTGACTTTTCTCCAATTGCTCCTGTACGGTTTGGTGAATCAATTGGATCTGTTGAATGAAAAACTACGCTTTGTCCTTGTCATCACGTCCACTGGAGTTATCTTCCCTTCCAAAGACCATATCAAAAGGGTCTTTTGGCAGGTAGTCGAAACATGTCTCAAATGGTGAACGATGCGTAGATGAGTGCACTGCTCGGGTGTAGGAATGTTGCACATATGGAAGATGCTCATCCCATAACTTAGGATGTTTCCCACAATAGCCTCACAACAAGTGTACCACGACGCGGTTGACAACCTCTGTCTGTCCATCAGTCTGTGGATGAAATGCCGTGCTTCGTTTCAACTTGGTGTCCATCATCTTCCACAAGCTGGTCCAAAACTCTCCGAGAAAGCAAGAGTACCGATCTGACACAATCGATGTGGGCAACCCAAAATGGACCTAAACATGCTGAAAGAAAACATAAGCAGTCTGCTCTGCAATGATCTGCTTTTTACAAGGCATTAAAATATACATCTTACTAAAACGGTCAATGACGACATACAAATAGTCGTGACTTTTTCTAGACAAAGGAAAACCTCCTACAAAATCCATCGACACACTTTCCCGTGGATGACTCGGAATAGGGAGTGGTGTGTAGAGCCCGAGTTTTCTATTAGAGGGCTTTGAAATAGAACACATCACACATTCCTTTACATAGCGAGTTACAATGTTCTTCATATGAGGCCTGTTGACCCTGCCGCCCGCACCTACCTACCAGTTAGCGAGAAAAGCCTTCAACCCCACAAGGTGTGGTTGGTGGCAGGGAACTCAGAGAAGGGGCTGTCACACTGATCCTATCTCTCTCCGTTTTAGCTATCTCCTAGGTTAGCTAAGGGGGGTGGTCCCTAAATGGAAAGTTAAGCTAAAAGCTAAGATGTAAAGTTCTAGGAGAATTATTAGAGTTAAATAGATTGTTAATCTAAGATCTATAAGCAAAACATGATATAAGCAATAGCCATTAACCATACGATAAGCATGAAACACATAAATGACCAGTGCCTTCAAAACGTTGCTCTTTCAGAAATGAAAAGATTTTTATTTGTATTTCTTTTTATGCTCAGAATGAAAACAAATGCTTTTAAATGAAAGGAGAAAATTTGTTTTAACTTTTCAAAATAGAAACTAAGCTAAGGGCTCAAGAAACTCCCTCTTGAGTAAATCTTTTTGATGTCTTATGAGCTTGCTGGCTTGAACAACTTGTGGGACCTTCGATATCGTTGGAGGTGACTGTTCCCGCCGAAGAAGTCCTCACACTCCAATAGAGCTGGCAACCTGTCCCTTGAAAACACAGAAAACACTTGCAAACGAATTGTTAGTGCACAAGAGACTTGGCATATAGAGACCAAGTTGAGCTTGTCATTCAACCGAGAATGGACAAGCTGCAACAAGTGTACAAAATATACCAAGCCCAGAGGAGATTTGAGATAGCTGCAAATCTCTCCTCCCTAGACAATAGTGCCCTCAGGCAAATGCACAAAGGAAAACAACTAGATAGCAAATATGAAATTAAATGAATATCAAACGATACAGGTATACCTCATGTACCAAAGCATGCGCCACAAAAGAAGCTAGTAACCCCAAAGACTTTTATTTATTTATGTGAAAGCTGAGTACAAAATCCGGCAGAGTCTCCGCCAGCCCAATAGCTCGTTCTATGATGATAAAATAAGAGCCCAAGGCTCATATAAATAAGGAAATGGAAGGAGATCCCAAGGCAAATTCCAATGACAAATGGCAATCAGGTGAAGATCCCAATGAAAAAATGAAATGACAAGTGGCTGCTATGACTGTCCATGTGTGAAGATAACTGTTGTAGATAAACATGTGGCTGCCTTTGCTTTGCTGTAACTGCCCTTTAGACTGCTGATCAATTAGCTGTGTTAAATGCTGAGTTAAATGCTGATCTAACTGCCCATGTGGATTGCAAACTGCTGTTTATATTTGGTTGTGAGTGAACTGTTGTGTAAATTGCTGAGTTGAACTTGCGTTAACTGCCCATGTGTATTAAATTGCCACATAACTGCTGTGTATAACTGTTAACTAACATGCTGTCCAGCTCATGTAAACTTGCTGCGTATTTGCTTTGCTGTCGCTGCCCACCGTAAACTGTTTGACTACCCACCGATTTCCTTGCCAATGTAAATCTGCTGTTTATTGCCGTACGGACTGCTCACGTGGACTGTGGGCCAACGTATTGGTTGGTTGACTGGCTGTGATAAACTTTGACTGGGCTGCGTATATGGGCTGTGGGTGCCCACGTATTTACCTGCCCACGTTAATATTGCTGGAGCTGCCTTTAAGATTGCCGTACGGACTTTAGTTTGGAGCTGTACGTATTTTATGTTGATGGGTAATACGTATACCATGGTTGGGCCAAGGTGGGGTCCCACTTTAACTTAGATTACAATAATTTCTCAACCTTATAATATTTTCTCAAAAACTAAATCAAAGTTATACTTTGAAATTCCATTTGCCTCATGACTTCAACGTTGACTTTGACTTTGACTTTGACTTTGACTTTCTGAAACTTTATGAGGTGAGGTGGGCCCCACATTGCTTGCCACATCACCCTTGATCCTCTGCTTGACTTCCATGCCAAAATTTGACTTATTTTGACTTGGGAAAAGTTTATAAATTTTTCCAATTATTCATTTTTTTGAATTTCTTCTTCATTTTTGCCACTGTCACTTGAAAAATCGCCTTTTGAGGGACTCTGAGTCATTTTTTGACCCTCAAAGTAGGCTCTAGGAGAATGCTGGGCCTCTGAGGATGAATTTCGACTGGTCATACGCCCCAAACATCTCCTAAGGCCACTTATTTATGCCTTTACATAAAAAATAATTAAAAAAATCCCGTTTTGCGGGAAATTTTTAACTATTAAAAATCCTACTTAGACCTAGCCAAATTCCACGAAACTTTTCGTGTGATCTAGTATGGTAATATACATCGACCCTAGACACTAAGATGTGTCAGGGGTTCAATCTTCAAACCGTCACCTCGGCTTTGGGGTGTGCACGAGTGAAAAAATCTAGAGAATTATCCGCCTCTGAAAAAGAAGGGAAAAGAAGGGATAATTAACCGGATAAAAAAAACACTCCAAGGTGTACTCGTTTGCTGATCGAGTCCCACATCTTAGGCCTGTTACAAATTCAAGAAACATCATACTAGCATCACTTATTACAATTCCCCGTAGGGTGTGGAATCTGGGTACAAAGAAGAAATATGATGAGAAGATAGAAGGAGAGTTAAAAAACTCTGTTGACTGATAACATCTGATGGTACAAGTGTCCTCTGGATCATCCTTGGGCATGGAGTCGTCACATAATCATCAAGTGCTAATCCAGTAGTCAACAAGGCCAAAAACAAAATCTTTGTACATGACACAGTTTGTTCAACACCAAATGACCAGACACAAGGGAGGGGTGGGCCTCCCAGATTACATGTACCCTTTCTCCTGTGGGTATGCACAATTTGCTAAGGTGATACAACAGTTTCCCCTGCAAGTGATAGTTGTCCACCTGTGAACCATGGGTTAGTTTTGCATAAATCTCCATAAAGTCATCATTGTTAGCATATTGTTCAACATAACTTTCAAAAGATAACGAAGCATTATGCAAAATAACAGAACCAAAAATAGGAGGGCGAGATAGCATATCGGCCACTTTGTTGCTAGTGCCCTTCTTATACTTTATTACTAGATGAAACTGCTAAAGAAAACCCATCCACCTGAAACGACGACATTGCTGCAACTTGGTTTGTGATTGAAGATATTGCAAGGGCTGATGATCCGTATGGATGATGGTCTCCTTGCCGATGAGGTAGTGTTTCCACTTTTTCACACTCTGGACGAAGGCATATAACTCCTTGTCATAAGTGGGATAGTTTATCATAGCCTGAGAGAATTTCTCGGAATGGTAACATATCGGCTTCCTTTGTTGCATTGGTACAGCTCCCATGGCATATCCGCTGGCGTCTGTCTCGATCTTGAATGGCTGTTGGAGATCTAGTAAGGCCAAGATTGGTGCGGCGCTGATCTTTTCTTTCAATGTTTCGAAGGACTTCTGTTGCTTTCCTCCCCATTGAAAGACTTGCTTTACACTTGTCAATGCGTGTAAAGGTGCTGCAATAATAGAGAAATTGGCAATAAATCTCTTGCAATACTCTACTGCACCCAAAAATTTGCGAACCTCGGTTACACTAGTAGACTTAGGCGAATTTACAATTGCGTCAACTTTAGAAGGATCAATTTTTAACTGACCATGACCAACAATATGACCTAGGTAAACCAAAGAGGTTTTTCCAAACTCACACTTTGACAATTTTACATAGAGTTTTTCTTTTTTCAATACGTCAAGCACTTTCTTCACATGGCATATATGTTCATTCCAACTTTTACTAAAGATAAGAATATCCTCTAGATATACAAGAACAAATTCATCAATGAAAGACCTAAAGAGATCATTCATGACCCTCATGAAAGTGGTTGGAGCGTTGCAAAGTCTGAATGGCATCACTATCCATTCGAACAACCCTTGTTTGGTCTTGAAGGTGATTTTCTACACATCCTGCTTTGCAATTCAGACCTAGTGATAACCACTACGCAAATCCAATTTGGTGAAATAGATAGCATTTTTTGACTGATCTAATAAGTCATCAATGCAGGGAAGAGGGTAACGATTTTTCACCGTGATTTTGTTTAGTGCTCGATAATCCATGCACATCCTCCATGTGCCATCTTTCTTCGGCACTAAGACAATCGGTGAGCCGCATGGAGAAGTGCTTGGTCTGATGACCCCTTGGTTCAATAGTTCCTGCACCTGCTTTTTGATCTCCTCCATCTCAATGGTCAACATCCTATACATGCCAATATTTGGTAAAGGAGCGTCATGCTGCAAATGGATATCATGTTGGATTTCCCTCTATGGAGGTAATCCCCTTGGTTCCTGAAACATCTCATCATAGTTAGAAATTAATTCACATAATTCCTTTTTATGCACATGATCACAACCCTTGAAAGCATCGGATAATTTTTCATCTTTTCCCCTTACAACCATAAGCATGCAACCCTTATTGGAATTCACCAACCTCTTCATTTGTCCTACACTTACAAGGCTGGCATTGATTTTAGTTTGATGAGCCCTTACAATATATTCTACCCCATCTTTTGTGATTTGGTATTTGTTTTCATGACGGAAGAAGATTGCCTTTCTATCATATAGATATGGACTCCCTAACACCATGCCACAGATATCCAATGGTATCACATCAAATTTTACCTCATCCACTAACTTAGAAGCGATCACAAATTTAACCTTGCACTACTTAGTTACATTCAGTTTTGCTTTATCATGTATCCATCCAAGTGGGTAAGGTTTTGGATGTGGTTTGGTTTCTAAGCCTAGCTTCTTTACCAAGGACTCTGAAATTAAGTTTGCTTGGGATCCGATATCAAATAGAGTTTCCACTTTTGCATGATTTATGATAACTCTAATATGAAATAGCTCAATTCTCTTTCGTTCATTAGGAAGAGACTCATCTATTGAACTAGTGCCTTCATGTGATTCAGAATTAACATGAGGTGTAAAAGTACCTTTTGTTCCTGCTGCTGTGACCAATGCTTCATCTCTCGAATCGGATCCAAGGTCTTGTTGCACAGTTGCCACTGTCTTCTACTTGCCTCTTCCTCCATACTTCTTTGGTCTCTTTTCCAGGTACAGTTTCCAACAATGATCGTCGTCATGACCTTCCTTTTTGTAGTGAGTGCAATATGGTCTTTCTCCTTCATCTTTCTTGGTTGATGCCGTCCTCTTCTCCTTTCCTTTTCCTTTCACTTTGGGTTTGCCATTTGGAGGTTTGAAAGGTGGTTTCTTGAAATGATCATCTCTTTCATTTTTGCCCTTGTTCTCAAGATGGATGGCCTTTACACTGGCCGAGTCAATAGTAATTGGTTCAATCAAAAATAATGAATGCCTAAGGTAACTATGTAATGATCCAATATACTTAGTTACTACTTCAGGTGAGTCAAGTGCAATGCCCAAATTAAGTGCCTGTTTTCTAAATTCCTCTGTAAAGCTTTGAACATCCTGACCTCTGCCTTGCCTTAAGTATTGCCAATCCATTAAGGCTTTTTGCTTATAACCCAAGGGATAAAATTGTTCCTTTAATGCAGAAATGAAACTAGGCCATGAGGAAAGAAGATTACCCACACTCTTACTGCTTCGCAATTTGCCCTCCCACTAGACGAGAGCGGTGCTACTTAGCCGAAGAGATGCCAGTTGAATCTTTGCCTCGTCCTCTTCGATCTGCTGAATCCTGCAGTAGATTTCAATTTGCCTAATCCAGTTGTTAAGCTTTTCAACAGTACTTTCACTGTTAAACATGGGAAGATCAAATTTGACATCTAATTTAAAGAAAGGTTTCTTAGATGCATCCCTTGAATTTCTATGATGATGGTGATGAGAGGAAGAAGAACTTTCACTTGTGGACGGAGAAGGAGGGGGTTCTTCTTCACCATTTCTATGCATTGAACCTTGTTCTTCTGCATTTTTCCCTTATGCTTTCTCCAACCTTGAAAGCAACTGACCAACATTTTCTGCCATTGTATAGAAGGTTTTGCGGAAATTGAGCTCCTCTTCATAACGAGTCTCTTCATTTGCCATGTTTTTCCTTTGATGTGCACGCCCCGCTTCAGGATCGAAAGACTTTAGTCTCCCTTTGCCTCTTCGGAGCTTATTTCTTGTTAGCATACAAACATGCAATTCACATCTAAAAAGACTTGCTTTGATACCACTTGATCCAAGATCTTTTGCTTATAGATGTATTAAAGAATTACATGCATAAATTGTAGTTTAACATAGAAATTTAACGTGCACATAAGAAAAGAGGAGAAACACATAAAGCATGAAGGAAGACAAGAAACTTGATAACGGAGTTCATCCGACTTGGACTACGTCTCCGGGCCCTACTCGATCAATGGGGAAGCCTTCTTTCATTAGGTGGCATGAGAACGAAGAGTACAGGCATTAGTTACAAAAAGGAGGTTTATGCCTCCATACTGAAAAAAGGCTGAAAAATGCAGAACTCTGATGGAGAAACAGATAGCACCATTGCGTTCGTGGCATCGAGAAATGTTGAAACCATATAAAATTTGTCAAAATCTAACAAAGTGAAAATCTGGCCCACCTGCAAAATCTGCCTCGAATTACGTGCGCTGGACTCCCTTGGGCGCACTGATAAACTGCGTTTAAATAAAAAGTTGGCGGCGGACATCACAAGAACTTCGTTAGGCGAGTTGGTTGAAGATCTGGTTATTACGAAGGAGGTCGAGCTGTCAAACCCCGCCTCCTCCTTTTTTACATAACAAATTTTTCTTAATGGGAAGGGAGGTCGAGCTGGGCCGCCTTGGGCGGCCTGCCCACCTCACTTGCCCCCTGCTCCAAGTGCCGTATCCCGATTTAATAAGAAGAGATGTAGGTTGGGTCTGCCCCCCAAGGGTCGACCCACCTTTCCCATGCCGTTTCAATAGTTTTGTGGAGGGGCCAGGGGTAGTGGTCTGCCCCTCCACTAATATATATGTGGATAAGATTGGGGTGGCGGGGTTGGTGGCCCACCATCCTTTTTTTAATATTTTTTTGTTAAATAAAAACAACCTGGCCATTTTTGAAAATTTGGATTTTGACTGAAGGAGTCGTTTTAACCAGGCGACAATTTCGCTCGGAATCTGGCCATAGTCAACCGGATTCTGTCCACTGGAAAAAGTCCAAATTTTGTCTTCATTAATCCTGCCCAGTTAACAAAAGTCAACCCAACTTTGACTGCCTCTGTCTTCCTCATCCGGACTCGGATTGGAGTGCCGTTTGCACCGTTGGAATCAGGGTGATGAGCACTTAGATCTAATGTCAAGTTAATCGTCTTTCTGCCACTTTGAATTTTGAACCTTTTACATGCCACTGGTGTCTGGAGATCCACCTAGATCAGGCATACCTGTGACCATGTTCCTTACCCCAGGTAAGGCTTTGTAATGAAGGTGAGAAAATCTCTGGGCCATAATTCAGATTGAAGAGAAGTATTGGAAGACAAGGCTCCCAAAGGACTTCCTCCAACTTGTTAGAGACCATCAACCTTAAATCCAAGTGTGAATGTGTTTTTAGGATTATTTTTACAAATACATACCTCTCCATTAATGAATGCTACCTTGAAGCCTTTATCTTCCATCGTAGAAATAGACACCATGTTCTTCTTCAAATCGGGCACATACAATACTTTGGTAGATGAATGGTTTGACCTTGATTGAAGTGAAGAGTGAAAATACCTATCCCTTTCACGGGGTAGGTGGCATTGTCTCCAAGTATGATTTTCAAATTAGTCTTCTTTTCAATCAAATTTGAGAGGGCTTCCTTGTACTCAGTGAAGTGCCTTGAGGCTCCACTATCAATCAACCAATGATCAAAGCTATCCGGAGGAGAGGCAGTAGATAGAGCAGAAATAAGATAAAAATCATTTTGTTTTTCTACAACATTACTTTCCTCATACGTGGAATTTCTTTTCCTTTTGGGAGGTCGACCATTTCCATATCGAGCAACGGGAGCATTCCTCTTTCCTTTATTGTCGAACCTCTTGTTCCTTTAATTGCCATTGCCTTTGAAATTGTTGTTGTTGTCGTCGTCATCTCTTGGAGAATCCTTCTTGTGAAGACAATCTCTAGCATAGTGGCCGAACCTGTTACAATTGTAACACCTTCCTTTTCTTCCTTCTTTGAATTCTTTACCCTGTCTCCTTGGACCAACCTTATTTTTCCTCTTAGCATGAGTAGAGAAAGTAGTAGGTCCATTTCCATTTGAAGGCATGTCTCTGTCCATCATCCTCGTCTCTTCTTGAGTGCATCTAACCAATAATTCATTGAAACTAGGAATCCTATCATTTTTGAGAATGGTGGTTTTAAACACATTCCATGCTCTTGAAATACCTCCAAGTGCAATGAGAGTGAGCTCCCTGTCAGCAATAACTTCTCTAATAGATAGTAGGTCATTTTTGATTTGTGTTATTCTCATAAAGTAGGATTGGATAGACTTCCTTTTATCCATCTTAATGTCCTTCAACTTGTTCTTGAGAAAGAGGATTTGATTTGCATTGTTTACTTTGAACTTCCCAACTAGCTTATCATACATCTCTTTAGGTGTTCCCAAATCAGAAATATAAGCAACCAAATTCTTTTGAATAGAGTCTATTATAATTCTTTTAGCTTTGACCTCACCTTTCTTGTACTTTGTCTTTGCAGCAGTAGGTGCATTTGAAGGAGGCTCCACCACTATTCCCTGCACATAGTACATGGCATCATGCTCTTCCAAAGTCAAATCCAAAGTCATCTTCCATGCATGATAGTCCGATTTGTCCTTGAGCTTATCCTCAGATTTGAAGTAAGATATAGTAGCCATTGAGGCTAGTCCAATAATCTTGCCTAACAAATCTTCCTTAGTGATTGCTTTTCTGTCTCTTGCTTGGGCTTTGTCTTCACCCGTGCTCTAATACCATGTTAATTTTAGTTAACAATGGTATATTCTATGCTTAACACAATTACTTCAATTTTCCTTTAGTAGCCCAATGGCAATTTCCAGTATACTTTTCCAATAGCAATCACATTAACAGTAACTGTAGATAGAATATAAAATAAAATGCAGAAGACAAGCCAAGACAAGAGGGCACCAAATTTGGCGGATGCCATGGAAAAAACCCCAATGTGGGGAAAACCCTTTGATCAATTCTTCTTATTATTATATCAAATGTTCAACAAAAAGAGAGAGAGAGTACAAAAGTCAAAGTTGACTTGCCAAATCAAAGTCAAAACAACCCTGTCAAATCTGCAGTCAATTGTAGTCAAATTCAGCCCTAACTAAAAAGTCAAAGATGGTCAACGTAGCAGCAAAACTCCCCCTTTGAAGCTCGGTCAAAGGCAATCAAACTCAACCTCCAGGGGTGGTCAAAGTCACCAAAACAGTCAAAATCTGTGGTCAAACTTGGTCAACCTGAAGTCAACCCTTTGGTTAGCACTAGTCAAATAGCCTAGGAAATCTTGGCTTCTGTGCCAATCAATGCGGCATGGTCAAACAGAGTCAAGCCCTCCAAAATCATAGTCAAACAGTCCTTGGTCAATGCTAGTCAAACTTCCGTCAACTCCTAAAATTTTTGGCCCTGTACTTCTGTCTGAAATTCTTCCTCCTTGTCACACTTGTGCGAGAAAGAGAATGGCCAATAGTTGTACGAACCAATGAGAGGAGAGAGAAGAATGTGTGAGTGATGATGATGCCAAATGAGGTGAGAGGTCACTTGTATTTATACAAGTCATTGAGGGTGAAGTGACATGTCTCTTGGGCTTCATGAGCCTACAGGATGATGTGGCCGACCTTGACAATTTACACGTGGGCATAAATTCTAAAACACATTTCTGCTCGTCCAAATTAGATGATCTTTAGATAAATTTTGGTCCTCTCGAAAAGAGGAATTCTATGCAATCATCATCTCCATCAAATGAGCTGTCCAAAGCAATGTTGCACGAAGCGGGAGCGAAGCGGAAGTGTTTTTTGGAAGCGAGGACGCCGAAGCGTCATTTTCCAAAAATCTAGGAAGCGAAGCGTCCGCGGAAGCATCTGCTATATATATATATATTTATATTTTTTTGCATTTATACTCAAAACAAACATCCCAAATACCAAATAATTGTAGAAGACATGAAAACATGCATATTTTTGCATAAATCAAGATAGATATAACATCCATTGTACATTAATGATTAACTATTCAAGCATCAACCATTTAGATGCAACAACCATCTAGAATCTAGATTCTTCTCCTCTTGTCTAGTCTTTGCCTCTACCTCGATTGTCTAGGGATATTAGTCAACATTTCCCAATTTTGATCAAACTAACTAATTCAAGACTTAAGTTATGGTAGAAAAAGCTTAACATGCTTGGTCGATGATTTTGACTTGATTGATAGGTAATTTTTTGCTAAGGGCGTGACAAAGGAGTTCAACAATTAACACCACCAACACTAGGGTACATATAAGGCTTGGTGCTCTTGATTAAATGCTAATCGCATACTTTCATACTTGATATAATCTAATGAAATGCCACAATCCCATTGATCCTGAATTCCTGAAAACTGTTAGGTCTGCTGAATTTTGAATAGAATATGAAATTCTATTTTCTCCATATGAAGTCCAATGAGGCTGGAACGACTCTCAAACATCCTGAGTCATTTCATGGTAATGTTAAAAATTTAAGTAAAATGATGAAATATTTTTCATTTTCATCCTTTTACTTTAAGAATTTAACATTACCATGAGGGAGCTTCTGCTATATTTATATATTTTTTTTGCCTTCATTCGTCACCCTAACCCAAGGTGGACCCACCCCAACAAGCAAACTCACCTAAAATTTAAAAAAAAATTGAAAAAAAAATTGAAGCTTTTCTGGAAGCGTACGGAAGCGTCTGGGAAGCGTCCGGGAAGCGTACGCTTCCTCCTCCGAAGCGCCATGCTTCCGACACCCGAAGCGCCGTACGAAGCGCGCTTCGGCGCTTCGGAAGCGACGCTTCCGTACAACGCTTCCAAATTTCCAGGAAGCGTCTAAAAATGTCGAAGCGGCGCTTCCGAATTCGGAAGAGCCGCTTCCGGCCAAGCTTCCTAGGCGCTTCCGTACGGGACGCGCTTCGGGGCTTGGAACCGGGGGGGGGGCCGCTTCGTGCAACACTGGTCCAAAGTGGAATTTGGCCCTAGTTGCCAATTTTAACACCTACGAATTGGGTGATCAAGCCTTCTCAAAGATTCATCTAGTCTTTCATGTGTCGTTGTTTGAAGAAGGTCGTGGGATTGAATTGTAGGGTACAAACTAGCCTGCCAAAGTTTGATGAATAAAGGTCCATTTGGCTTTGGCTTGAAGCAATATTGGCTACTAGAGAGAGCGTATCGATCCAATGCACAATCTAAGTAGCGATCTAGTGGATGGATATGCAACTGGAAGATACCACTTGGGAACTGACAACAATTTCTCCACCTCTAGCCTTGACAACAATGCTGCTTTTGAAGGGGGAGGGCATGTTAGGGTCTTTAATCTAACATCCCTACTTTAGGGCTCTTAGTAGCTTGTCAAGTAATGTATGCAGCAATCTTCTTTGAATAATGTCCAATAGATACTGGATAGTTAATTATTGTAAAAGGGTCCTCTTTATCAAATAAGGTTCACTTGGTAGTAGGTCCTTATTAATGTTGGAACCCCGGGTAGTTAGAGTTTTGCCTGTTTAAAGAGCTTGAGGCTATGGAATGGTTTTTCAAGTATTGTTATATTTGGAGCTTTGCTCCATGAAATCCCCCCCGTTAAGAGGCAAGTAAACATTGCATTCCTTATTCTAACAATCATTAATACAAAGGGTATATTTTGCATATTTCATCTTAATTATCTCTTGTATCCAGTTTTCTGAATTTATAATCTCTGTATACCTGACTTGTGTTTCAAGTCTAAGGGTTAAGGAAAACTAAAAAGTCCATTAAACTAGTGAGCTCCATCCATTGCTCATCTATATTTTGTTGACAATCTCTGTAATCACTACAAGGTTTTGTTCATAAACTCTTATTCACGTTTTGCATGTAGTAACTACAGTAATCGTTCAAAATAGATCTTAGAAATTGATGGCTGTAATTCCAGCTCAAGTAAATCAGAATCTATAACCTTCTAGGCTTTTCATGTGCCAAATCAAATCAACTTTAAATCAATGAAGGCTTTAAGCCTTTGATGGATCGAGAAATCAGCTGCAGAATTATGCTCTGTCATTTAAAATTTATTTACGTTGTCAAAATCATAGAGGATACTAAAGTATGTCAGGGAAAATCAAGTTATTGGGTTTTGCCTCCTTGTTTAATGTTAATATTGCTAACTTAGAAGCACCCATTAGTTTCCAGTTCTTACCCTAAAAGGACCTAAATAATTAACCTCCCAGCTCATGGCTAGAATTTTCACATAATTGTTTCCCATAGAGCCTAATCCTTCAACATACATTAAGATCGAATTGCCTTGTGAATGCTTAGTAATTTCTCCTGGATTTGATGGTTCTGGATACCTTCTGAATTTTTTAATTGAAAAAAGAACTTTCATTAATATAAAAAGATGTTACATTATATGCCAGGCTATATAAAATTTAGCACATGGGCCTAATATGGTGAGCTAGCAGTCTTCAGGCTATTGAAAACAAAATGCCGTTGGGGTGGAAAATGCCATTAAAGCTATAAACTGCTATAAAAATGCCCATTGATTTTTTAAACTTTGCCCATAAAAGATGTTTATTGTAGCAGTGCAGAAATCGACATACGCACTCGTAAAGTTGTTTGATTGTAGGGAGGTGATAAGGGCATAGAGATGAATTTTGAGTGTACCTAATCCCCACACGTGGTGTGGCTGTAGGGATGCACTAACGGTATTCCCTCCTGTATCTGGATCTATATTTACAACGAAAGGGAGGGGCTTCCTGACCCATAGGGCAGGAATTCCATTACTCCCATAACAACCTGCCTCTGTAGAGTGTGGATGCATGCTTAACTACGTTGAATTTGAACTTTACTGTTGTTGATTGAAACTTGTTATCTGTAATGGGCTCAGCATGAGAAATTTTAGAAAATGTTAATTTCTTTTGTTTGGGTGAAAGTACATTCACTTTTCATTGAGCTTTTGCTTATGGATGTCATAGTCACTAAATTTTTTTGTTTAGTTGGAAGCTGTAAACAGAAATCTCGAATCTTATTACGATGCATGGGAAATGTTTATTGGTTCGTGGATAATCATCAAAGTTGATGATACACAGTGGGTATATGAGTGGCGTTTGCAGGTAATATCTTGATGCTTTTTATAACAGATTTTGATAATCATGTAAAGTTTGCATGCCTGGTTTGTTCAATAGCTTGATATGAAATATGCCGTCTGTTGGGCAGGCTGAGATTGCAATGAGGGAAGATGGCAAGCCTGGAATGTCGGATGAAGAGGTCTTTCCACAACTTCTTGAAAATTACTGTTTACTTTGAACTCAGACAGATGTTTTTGTACGTTTATATATAGTCATATCAATGTTTCCTTGTATAGGTTGCTGATTTTGTCTCAAGATATATGCCAGCATATAAAGCATATCTGCCTGTTCTGTACTCTGATGGACCAAGGAGTTCAAAGCCTGAACATACTCTCGTTGTTGAAGTGGATGAAAATCGAAATCCACTTGGTTGATACTTGTTCTGAACTCAAAGATGAAGAAGCATCACTGGGACTTAATTGTGCGCCATCCCTCTGCCAACGAATGACACGAAAATAGTACCGAGGGTTGATTTATCTCGGATTGTCTCATGTTTTGCCAGTCCAGTGTGTTGGTGTACAAAATATTTGTACTTTATATTAGAAAATAACTTAATGGAGGCATTGATTTAGATTTTTGCTGCAGACAAAAATGATAGCTTTCGCATAAACATCTAAAGTTCTATCATGCTAGATATTCAGAAGAACACTCTATTTATCTCGGACATAGAATTGGAGTTGGGGAAGTGATAACAAGGATGGAAAAAATTGTGTTTTGGCTACCCCAGATGTTAAGTTCTGTAGTTCATGCGTAAAAGTGTTTTGAGAAAAACTTGGCTTGATTCTAGCTGAGCTGCATCTAAAAGTGTGAGTTCCAAAGCTTGCAATCCAAGAAACAATGTGGATTTATACAAGTAAACAGAAACATTGAAAACCCTTTTATGCCTTTACAAAATATATAGATGGCTACGTATTTGAATAGTTGTAGTCATCATTTTTGTTCATTAGAGCCCTCAATAAGAGTGGTAACTAGGGATCACCCTCCAAAATCCCCGTAACAATTAATGAACATGATTGCTATATCTTTAAAGGGATAAGACTTCACTCTTTTGTGTGTAATTCTTAATACTATTAACATGCTGACCTAAACCTTGTGTTTCAAGGTGACATGTCCTTGGCCCTAGAGATGTGCCTCGACATCTCTCTATCTGAAGGGATGTTTCCCATCCCCAAGGAAAATTTTTAGGGGCTAATTGTTAATTTTAGGTATGTTATATGCTTAGAGCAATTTATTTTAATTTTCACAGTTAGCTCAATATCTTTTCCAGATTAGCAATCACATCAGCATTAAAGTAAACTTCAGATAGAACATAAACATAAATCACAGAAGACAAGCCAAGACAAGAGGACACAAGATGTGGCGCTAGTCAAGGACAGACCCTAATGTGGGGAAACCCTTGATCAGTTCTTCTTATATGTTCTTCAATAGTTCAACAAAGAGAGAGAGAGAGTACATTTACAACAGAAGTCAACACTTTGACTTATCTAGATAAGAGCATAGATCATCTCTAAGAAGGTGATACATGAGATTAGTTGAAGACATGCTGCTTCAGCTGATTCTCCAAGGTGACTCCTTCACCTATCATTGTGTTGCATCTCGTCATCATGCTACACCTCACTATGCTGCACCATGCTGCACCCATCATCACAATGTTGGACCTCATGACTGCTGCACCTAATGCTGCACTGTTGTCCCATGTGCCATGGTTGAACCATGTTGTCCATGCTTGCTGCTCCATTGTTTGCTTGCTGTACCTAGCATGCTTGTTGTACCTTACTTGCTTGTTGTCCCTTGCATGCTTGTTGTACCTGGCATGCTTGCTGTCCCTTGCTTGCTTGTTGTCCCTTGCATGCTTGCTGTCCCTCATGCTACACCTTATTGCAGCATTCATCATCACTGTGCTGTACCCTTATTACAATGCTGTCACACCTTATTATATCATGCTACTGCACTTACATCAGTTCACTATTAGGGGATTCTCTGATTGCCACATTGTTGGACTGGTAAGGGTATTCTAACAACTGTTTGGACAACCTTCACAACATCTGTCCCAAGGCTATGATCACCCTTCTCCAGCATTCCTAAACCACACGTTGGCTTGTTATACCCCAACAGTCACAACTAGCCCTTACGCCCTCCTTGTTAGCCTTAACGTAGACTTGTAGGTGTATAAGGGACTGCGGCTTGCTACAACAAGCCTATCCCTTACTGTGGTAGCCCTTTCCAAGAGTTTTATCCCCACGAAACAGTTCCTCATGCCTTCGACCCTCAAGAGAAGTCTGCGACATCCAAGACAACCTCTAGGCCTCCACCAAAGTGACCCAAAAACAGGCTACTGCTTTAGTGATTAACTTGGCCTCCATTGAGGAACTCGGGCCTCCTCCACGCTGTTTAAGATCCTTCCTCTCTTTCTGCGGTTAGAGCTTTCATTCTTCCATAAACTGCGTTAAGGTTCTAGGGCATCCATCTAGGGTAGAGACCCTTTTTCTAATCTGCGTTAAGGGCTTACATTGTTGCCCTTCTTGACTGCGTATACCTCTTCATAGGTTATGTTAAGGCTTCTCCAAAGTGCAGCATTAGGGCTTCTCCATAGGGCAGCGTTAGGGCTTCTCCATAGGGAAGTGTTTAGATCTCTCCTCCATAACTGCGTTGAGAGCTAGATCATCCTCCTTAGGATTGTGTTAAGGCATCCTCCTTATGATTGCGTTAGGGCTACTTCCTCCTAGATTTCTCTCACACTAAAACCCAAGACAAGTGGAGAGAAATCAAGAGAGACGTTGTGTGTAAAATGACTCTCAAGTCATCTCCTTTTATACTAAAACATTGAGCGAGGGGTTTATTTGGTTGCTGGCCGACCTTGAGGAATTGTCTTATAACACAAATAAATTCATAAATCCATGAATACTTATTGGAATCGGATGATCTTTAGATCAATCCTACACTTCTCGATGAGAGGGATCCAAGGAAAATATCAGTTTCCATAAATAAGATGACCCACATGGAGTTTGGCCTTGCTTGCCCATTTTAATACTCCCTCTCAACTAGGGAGAACTCCATCTATTGATCCATATGTCTGACTATACTATCTCTGCCATCATTTCCCTGCACTGCTCTGCTCTGCTTTGTTGAACCATGAAGAAGAAGAATTGATCAAGAATGTCTCATACCATTCTTTATTGACCCGAAGTCAGTTTTATTGATCCCAGATCAATATCACAAGTGAGTGTCTCAAACCACTCATATTGATCCCAGATCAGTTTCATTGATCCTAGATCAATGGAGGTCATCCTAGCATAGGGAGTACGGTAGATACAACGATGCGTCCATCGATAGTACTACTATGGTCCCTAACCCCATTTCCTTGCTCATTGGCTAGATGAGAGGTACTTCCCATGAGCCCCAAATTGCATGGGTAGGGTGCCTTGACAGAAGAACCATTCATCTTGTCCCTAATTCTCCTCGGGGTATCACAGGGGAAGGCTGAGCCATTCACCCTATACACAACACACCATTAGGGGAGAGTGAGTTTCCCTATGGTCGCGTGTTGCTCCAGTAGTACCCCAAGCCCCCCGGAGCTCCCAGAGCTCAATGCATGCAACATGTAGGACCCTCATAGGAAGGTCTCTCAACGACTCCAAGTTGTTCGAGAAAGTCACAAATTTGACCTTTCCCCAGGGCTTTGACAGAATGTTTGCGAGTTGTACATCAGTCTCAGTGTGATAAAGCCTGCTCGCTCATTGACGTACCATATCCCAGATAAGGTAGTATTGATGTCTATATACTGGAGCAATCATAGAATATAGGATTCCTTAACAATCGAATCCCCCCTGGTTGATACAAAGGATCACAGTGGTATCCATCATGTGTTCAAACAGCTCGCTGAAGAGCTTCCACAACTAGGGAGCTTCACATGAGATCATAGTGATAGTTATGTATTTGGTATCAGCGACACTTATAGCAACCGTCTTCTACTTCCTACTCATCTAGGATATCGAAGCAGAACCCAAAGAGAACCAGCACTGAGAAGTGCTCTGGTGATCCTCCACACTGCCTGCCCAGTCAACATTCGAATAATCATGCAGCTTCATATTTCCTACAGTGTATCTCAATCCATGAGAGATTGTGCCTCGAAGATATCTGAGAAGATTCTTGGCACCAATCTAGTGAGGCTCAACCAAAATATGAGCCCAACATGCTAATTGCAAATCATATGTCCGGACGGAAGTTTACCAAGAACATCAACGCGAATGAGTTTATGAAACTCATAGGCATTTCCCAAATCTAGTCTGGCATCACTACCATATAATTTATGAACCTTAAGATCCTCGAGGTAGTCACGGGCTTGCAATTTACCATTCCACATTCGGAATCCAACTCCCTCTTACTTCTGCAAATGAAAGGGTCTGCACCTGTCAGAAAGAGGTCGTCCTCTTGAGGAGCCAGTATGAGAGGTCTATCATCCACAACCTTCAAGCAATGGTTTGGATCGGCTTCACTCCTAGTGAATCTCAGCTTGATCAGACAACTACCAATCCTCTCATATTAACCCCGGGGTGTTTGCTTCAAGCCATAGTGGGCTTTCTTCTACCTACATACATGAGATTCCCGATCATGAATCTCAAATGAGGGGAATTGTCCCCTTGTAAGATTTTCCTTCGGTACATCTCAAACATGTACCTTTGGTAGATCTCAAACATGTACCTTCATGCTCCTTTTGAATTCAGGCATTCCTGTCTCCATCTAACTCACATTGGGTAGGGTCCCATAATAAGTAGACCTCCGGTGCTATAGATGAGATATGTCAATTGACATGATCCCCAATGGACCATCCTGCAACTTGATACAAATTGCCAACCCATGAAAAAAAAGCATCTTTGAAAATTTCATTTTCAAACACATACCTTTCCATCGATGAATGCCACCTTGTAGTCTTTGACTTCCATTGCTAAAATGGACACCCGATTCTTCTTGCGATCAAGTACATAAAAGAGATTCTGTAAATAAATCGAGTTACCCTCGTTCAATTGAGGGGTAACATTTCCTACACCCTTTCTGGGATAGGTGGCATCGACTTCAAGTAGAATCCCATGATTGTTTCCATCTCTACCAAATTAGAGAGAGCACCCTTCTATCTGTTGAAGTGCTTTGGAGCACTATAATCAATAAGCCGGATTCCCAAAGAATCTGAAGGAGAGGGCCAATACAAGATAATGCTTCATCTTATCATAAACAACATTTAATTCTTCATACTTGGGCTTCCTTGCTTTCTTTGAAGATTCAACCATTACCTTGATGACCTGCATTACCTGTCATTCCTCTAATCATTGAAGATGTCCCTGAAATGATTGTTATCATCATCAAGTGATGTGTCCCTGCCATTCAGACACTCCTTCACATAATGGCCGAACTTATTGCAACCAAGGCATATGCCTTTCCTTTCACCCTTAGATCCGAACTTTACATTGAAGTGATATTTAGGTAGGCCATCAGAAGCTTTCGCTATGCCATTCTGATAATATACTTTGCTCCGATTTCACCCTTGGTGAATTTGAAGAGGGATGAGGAATCCACTGATCCCCTTGTCCTTTCCCAACTGTCTTCGGTGATTGCTCTTTCACTCTTGCTTGGGATTTGTCTTCACCTCAGCTCTCATACCATGTTAATTTTAGGTATGTTCTATGCTTAGAGAAATTCATTTTAATTTTCACAGTTAGCTCAATATCTTTTCCAGATTAGCAATCACACCAACATTAAAGTAAATTGCAGATAGAACATAAACATAAATTGCAGAAAACAAGCCAATACAAGAGGACACAAGATGTGGTGCTAGCCAGGGACAAACCCCAATGTGGGGAAACCCTTGATCAATTTTTCTTATATGTTCTTGAATAGTTCAGCAGAGAGAGAGAGAGAGAGAGATAATACATTTACAACAGAAGTCAACACTTTGATTTATCTAGATAAGAGCATAGATCATCTCTAAGAAGGTGATACAGAAGATCAGTTGAAGACATGCTACTTCAACTGATTCTCCAAGGTGACTCCTTCACCTATCATCGTGCATCTCGTCATCATCCTGCACCTCACCTTGCTGCACCATGTTGCACCCATCATCACAATGCTGGACCTCATGACTGTTGCACCTATTGCTGCACTGCTGTCCCATGTGCCATGGTTGAACCATGTTCTCCATGCTTGCTGTCCCATTGTTTGCTTGCTGTACCTGGCATGCTTGTTGTACCTTACTTGCTTGTTGTCCCTTGCATGCTTGTTGTTCCTGGCATGCTTGCTGTCCCTCGCTTGCTTGCTATCCCTTGCATGCTTGCTGTCCCTCATGCTGCACCTTATTGCAACATTCATCATTACTGTGCTGCACCCTTATTACAATGCTGTCACACCTTATTATATCATGCTGCTGCACTTACATCAGTTCACTGTTAGGGGATTCTCTGATTGCCACATTGCTAGACTGGTAAGGGTATTCTAACAGCTGTTTGGACAACCTTCACAACATTTGTCCCAAAGCTATGATCACCCTTCTCCAGCATTCCTAAACCACACGTTGGCTTGTTATACCCCAACAGTCACAACTAGCCCTTATGCCATCCTTGTTAGCCTTAACGTAGACCTGTAGGTGTATAAGGGACTGTGGCTTCTTACAACAAGCCTATCCCTTGCTGCGGTAGCGCTTTCCAAGGGTTCTATACCCACAAAACAGTTCCTCATGCCTTCGGCCCTCAAGAGAAGTCTGTTGCATCCAAGACAGCCTTTAGGCCTCCACCAAAGTGACCCAAAAATAGGCTACTGCTTCAGTGATTAACTCGGCCTCCATTGAGGAACTTGGGACCCCTCCACATTGTCTAGGATCCTTCCTCTCTTGCTGCGGTTAGAGCTTTCATTCTTCCATAGACTGCGTTAAGGTTCTAGGGCATCCATCTAGGGTAGAGACCCTTTTTCTAATTTGCATTGAGGGATTACATTGCTCCCCTTCTTGACTGCGTATACCTCTTCATAGGTTATGTTAGGGTTTCTCCAAAGGGAAACGTTACAGCTTCTCCATAGGGCAGTGTTAGGGCTTCTCCATAGGGTAGCGTTTAGATCTCTCCTCCATAACTGCGTTGAGAGCTAGGTCATCCTCCTTAGGACTGCATTAGGGCACCCTCCTTAGGACTGCATTAGGGCTACTTCCTCCTAGATTTCTCTCACACTAAAAACCAAGACAAGTGGAGAGAAATCAAGAGAGAAGTTGTGTAAAATGACTCTCAAGTCATCTCCTTTTATACTGAAACGTTGAGCACATGAGGGGTTTATTTGGTTGCTGTCCGACCTTGACGAATTGTCTTATAACATAAATAAATTCATAACTCCATGAATACTTATCGCAATCGGGTGACCTTTAGATCAATCCTACACCTCTCGATGAGAGGGATCCAAGAAAAATATCAGCTGCCATAAATAAGATGACCCACATGGAGTTTGGCTCTAGTTTCCAATTTTAACACTAATATTAATAGGTGGGCTAATTTTCCATGTTTTTTCTTAAAAAAAGATTTGCCAATATGCATTTTTTCTAAAAAATGATTCGCCCAAATTTTTTAGTATAAAACTATTTTAACTTAAAAATTGTCAAAAGTGTTTAGAGACTATATATAAAATTAGTAGAATTTTGAATCTTTTTACTGTTGAGAAATCTTTGGCATCAATATTAAGTGATTTCTCTTCTATTGATAACTTGCTTGTGAATGCTTTTTACTTCTTACATTAGGTTCTTCTTTTACTTATGATATTATAGTGTTATTCTTCATCAAACAATTACCAAAGCATAAAACATAAAGAGACGAGAGACACAAAATATAGGCTATTACCCAGGGCCAAAACCTCTCCCACTTGAGAGGAAAACCCGAACAAATTCTTCTTATTTTAGAGACTTCAATTGAAGAATATCAAGACCAGGACCCTTGACGTATTTGCCACTCCAAGACCAAGACACAAAGCTTCCATGATGAGATCCTTGTTGCCTTATTCAATAATAGTCAAACTTTTGTTCTTTCCTCCTCGGCTACCCTTCAACTTCGACATCCTTCTGCTTCAGATCTGCATCTTATTTCGTCCTTCTTGGAAACCCTAGTTGCAATACTTATGAGAGAGATATATGGTGATCCAATCCCTTAACCTTCTTCGCTTGGACTGAACAACTTTGTTCTCCAACTCGGCTTGTTGAATTGACTTCACAAGTGATCTTGTTCACCTTAGTTCTTCTCGGTTTCTTCTACAACAAATGTTGCCTCTTTTATTCACATAGGTGACATGAAATAGCCCTAAAACAGATCGGAAAAGACCTCGGCTTATCTTCTCCCTTCCTTCGCTTGGTTATAAGCCTCCTTGATGAACTTCACACTTCCTATTTCCGACTTGAAGATGATTGAAATTCTTGCTCTGAAACGAGGCCGAGCTGCCCTATTTATAGTTGTTGGAGCCTCCATAATAAGCTGACTTTAGCAATGGGTAAGCTAACATGACTGTTGGAGAAAAGCATTATTTCTTTTAAGGATGACTTGAAGTAGATGCTTGAGCTTGGTCTTGGAGGGCTATTTGACACTTTCATTGACTCATATACAAATGTAACATGCCTAAGAAGGGTCTTGCATACATGACATTGACTCTCTTTGACTTGATGACCAATCCTAAGAGCTCACAATGGGAGCCATTACTCAAAATAAAATTCCTTGCTCATGAAACTCATGAGACAAGCGTTACAAAAATAATTTTATTTTTCTTTTTTACATCAATTTGATAAAATCACTATTACACGTCATTATGAAGACCGAACGTAGTTACATTTTTCAACACTCCCTCTTAACTAGGGAGGTGTTCATAATGGTACTTGGTCATTCTCAATCTGAAGAATTCTCATACGAAGAGTCGGATTGGTAACCCATCTGTATAACATCATATCAACTAGCATTGTCACATAGCAAGGCCTTGACTAACAACTCAATCTCTCCACAAGATCTTAGCTAAATGCTGGCGAGACCAATGATGTATAGACACCCTCATCATTGTCTCTCTCAAAACATTCCCCACCCGAGTCCTCAGGGTGTGTTCAACCAGGATTGTTCTTATCTTGGATTCTCAGTCCTTAAAGAATATCGGTCCTCTACGACTACTCTTATCTTGGATGTCCTAACTCATCCTCAAAGAGCATCGGGTGCCAAATGTTTACCCAATCCTCTATTTTTTCTTCCCAAGTGAAGACAAGAATGACATGTCTATCTCTCCCTCTTAATTAGGGAGGACATACTTATTCCAATAAGGGAGTGTACTCATTCCTACGGAAGGAATGTACCTAAGCTCCCTCTTGGCTTAGGAATTTTGCTTCCAAGTTTCTTCCAAGTAATAAACCTGTTTCCAGGCTCCCTCTTAATTAGGGACCTAAAACAACTCCTTAGGTGGAGTTGATGGGACAACCAACTACTTGAAGAACTCTTCCTCACAATGTCATGATTTTTTATTTTTTATTTTATATATATATATATATATATATATATATATATATATATATTTTTTTTTTAGGAGTCTTCATGTTTTGGGACTTCTTCATAGGGCACAAACCATCCATCACTTTCATCCATGAGTCAGTCATGTCATTATCGGAAAGTGATCCATCAGTCGATATCTGGCCTTCCTTCATGCCATGCTGCCTTTTTCATGCCATGTTTCGTTAAGGATATTTTCATCCTACTACGTGGGCATCGGTGGTGGAAGATATCCATAGATATTTCCTCGACAGTCCTGCATAAACCCATCCAGATATTTGTTCAAAAATAAGAAATGAACACTTAAATTAGATTACCTTTGTGATGGTATTTCATCATGACATCTTCTCGTTTGCATCAACATCCTGCATACATATCGACACATCTCCCAAAGATATATATTGTCAAGGGTCTCTTTCTTTTCAAACTTGATCAGAGTCTACATATCTTTCTTGGAGATATCCTAGTGAGATCTCTTGGTGCGACCCATGCATTCCTACATCCCTTCGAAGGTTGAGATCCTTTCTTTTGATTTTGCTCTCAAGATAGAGCATTGATCCATGTTACCTACACCCATATGCCATGACTCTACAATATCGAATGTAAGCATACATACCTCATTTTCTTTTATGTCATCCAGGGTTTCTTCAACAACTTCCTTGATTGAAAGAACTTCAATCCCTTGATCTGCTTAATCTCTTATGTCACCATACCATCATCCCACAAGTTGGATTTCTTTGATGAAACACTTGCTTCCCCTCTAGATTGGTGAACCTTTCAATGAAGATTCCATCAGAGAATCTTGAGGATGTAGAATATCCCCATCCAACAAATGTTTCCTTTTTGATTGATGTATGACGAGCTTTGTCGTGGATGACTTTTTCCTTTTGCATAAGTGCTACTTATGGTTCCAATGATGTTCCCAAGGGCTATATTCTTCGTAGTTCACTGCCCTAGATTTCAATTTCAACCATCTTTCATGCTTTTCTATGATGATGTCACGAGCTCTTGCTTTCAATGCTTTTATGATGCCATGATGCATCCCATCATATTTCTTAGTGAATCATGATATCCATATCTTAAAACAGAAGACTTAAGAACAGGAATTTGAAAAGAACTTAGGTGAGGAAGACTATCTTAGTCATAGTAGAGATCTCTTACTTCCTCTTTCTTGGACTTCTTCTTTTCAACTTCCTCCATTTCTTTGGTGATATGGGCTTCTTCTCTTCCTCTTTTGTTATTGTCCTTCTTGATCTTAGGACAATCTCTTTTGTAGTGCCCATATTCTTGGCACCCATAGCATTGAATCTTAGCCACAACCCTTTTCTTTTTCCAAGAATTAGACGTTCCAAATTTTCCTTTTCTTCTTGTCATTGTAGCACAAGCTTGATTTTGCTCACCTGCTCCTACATCAAATTTGGCCTCTAGTCTAGATTCTTCAATCCTTCACAGTGACCATAGATCTTAGAATGGAGAAGCTTCTTTCTTCCCATAAATACTTGAAGTAAAGTTAATCCACTCCTCCAGTAGTGCATTTAGTACAATTGTAGTCATTTCTTTATTAGACACGACTTCTCCCAGATCTTGTAGTTGATCCCGGATTTCAGATATCCTCATAAAGTATGAGGCTACTCAATCTTCCCTTGCCATCTTTAGCTTGTAGCGTTCATGCCTTAATGAGATGACTTCGCCAACTTTGCTTACAAAATACAACTCTACTAGTTTGTCATAGATTTCTCTTGAAGTTTCAAGTTTTGATACATATGGGATGAGGGGATCATTGATGGATTCCATGAGAATCCTTTGAGCCATAACTTCCCCTTTCATATACTTTGCAAGAGCTTGAGCATCTTCCTTTCCTGGTTTAATGATTAATCCTTTGACATGTTCGATAACCTCATTTTCAATGAGATTCAAATCCATCCTTTTCTTCCATGCAAGGTAGTTTGAAGCACCAACCGATTTGTTGCTTTCCTTGCAAAAAGGCATTTTGACAGATTCAAACGTCGTCATAAGTATACTTACTTGATAGGATGCTCCTTCTCCTTGTTGTTTCCTTGATGTTGATGATGATATAGAGAATAGAAAACTTCTCCTTGATGAAGATCGTTTTCTACAAGAATGATCCTTGATCCCACAGAGAAGGAGATCCCTTTGGATCCTTTGATGGTGGAGTCTTTGTTGATGAAGATCAATGATGATTTCTTGATGATGTTTTCAATGGTAGGGACCTTGCTTCAATGAGAGAGAGATCACCTTGGAATCTCGATGATAACGTTCTTGGTCTTTCTTGATGTATAAGTCCTTTAACTTGAGTAGGGTCTTTGAGGTCCCTTGAGATGACTTGAGGATTACAAGTTATGATGCTTCCTTTGTAGATATTGACTTCAACGTGATTTTTGCTTTGATGACTTCCTCGATATTTGATCCTTGAGTGCCCCTTGATAAGATGCCCTTCCTTGACTTAGTCACCTTAGCTCTAAACCCATGTTGAGAAATCTAGGGCGTCGAGATTAAGTGATTTCTCTTCTATTGATAACTTGCTTGTGAATGCTTTTTACTTCTTAGATTATGATCTTCTTTTACTTATGATATTATAGTGTTATTCTTCATCAAACAATTACCAAAGCATAAACCATAAAGAGACAAGAGACACAAAATATAAGCTATCAACTAGGGCCAAAACCTCTCACACTTGAGAGGGAAACCCAAAGAAATTCTTCTTCTTATAGAGACTTCAATTGATGAATACAAAGACCAAGGCCCTTGATCTTACTGCCACTCCAAGACCAAGACACAAAGCTTCCTTGATGAGATCCTTCTTGCCTTAGTCAATAATAGTCAAACTTCTGTTTCTTCCTCCTTGTCAGCTACCCTTCAACTTTGGCTTCCTTCTGCTTCAAATTTGCACCTTATTTCAGCCTTCGTGGAAACCCTAGCTGTAGTACTTATGAGAGAAATCTATGGTGATCTAACCCCTTAACCTTCTTCGCTTGGACTAAATAACTTTCTTCTCCAACTCAGCTTGCTGAATTGACTTCGTAAGTGATCTTGTAGACCTTAGTTCTTCTCGGTTTCTTCTGCAACAGATGTTGCCTCTTTTCTTTGCACATGTGACAAGAAATAGCCCTAAAATAGATTAGAAAAGACCTCGGTTTATCTTCTCCCCTCCTTTGCTTGGTTATAAGCCTCCTTGATGAACTTCACCTATTGCAGACTTGAAGATGACCGAAATTCTTGCTCTAAAATTAGGCCGAGCTACCCTATTTATAGTTGTTGGAGCCTCCATAATAAGCCGACTTTAGTAATGGGTGAGCTGACATGACAGTTGGAGCAAAATCATTATTTCTTTTAAGGCCGACTTGAAGTAGATGCTTGAGCTTGGTCTTGGAGGGCTATTTGACACTTTCTTTGACTCATATACAAATTTAACATGCCCAAGAAGGGTCCTTCATACATGACATTGACTCTCTTTGACTTTATGACCAATCCTAAGGGCTGAGAATGGGAGCCATTACTGGATAAAATTCCTTGCTCATGAAATGTAAAAATTTCTGTTTTCCCATCCCGATTTTCAGTTTCTCCTTATTTCTCCCATATAGTTAAATGCCCTTTCCCATAACCATACATTTAACAAGTTGAAAAAAAATAATTTTTTTCTGAAAACACAAATTCTGGAAATTTTACAGAATGCTGGAAATTGCGGAAATAAAAATCAGCAGTAATAAACAACCATTAAAACACATTCAAACACTGATATTTTTGGTCAATGTGACCTTGGAAAAACCCCTTACAACTCTTGGGGAAAACCAGTTTGAGAGCTCTTCTTTATTTCTGGAAAATGTCTTTTACAGTGAGAAAATTTTTAGCAAAAAATTACAACAAAAACAAATTTTTCCAGCAAGCAAACTCATCTGTTTTCAGCCCAACAGACAACCTGGAAACTTGCTGTACGCGCGGTACGGACTGTACGGATGTACAGACGTATGGATGTACGAACCGTACGAACTGTACGGATTGTGCGGACAGACCTCGATTTCTGTGTCGAAATTTGTCGCCTCGAAATTCGTGCCCAAAAAATCAGTTTTTCTCTGTTTTCTCAGCGAAAATCAGTTTTTTTTTGCTTGTTCTTTCAGCTGTACGGATTTGCTGAAGAGCTGCCTTGGTATGTGTGCCAAACTGCTGCCTCTTTCTCCTTCCTGTCCAGAAATCTCCCTTGCTCTCTTGCTCTCATTCTCCCAATCTGCTCATGAAAGAATGAATGATCTTTTCCTCCTTTTCCTCCTTTAACCCAACCCTAAATGACTTTTGGGTGATCCCTAAATCCAATGGCTGAGATAGATTTAGATCAATGGCTGAGATTAAATGCACATTTAAATCTCACTTTCTATTTTTTAATTCACCCCACTTTAATAAAGACCCACTTAGTCATTTATTTCCAAAGTCACTTTTCCTTTCTAATTTTACATTAACTTTATTAAAGTCACTTTAAAATTAGACTTAGTAACTTTATCACTTAAAGTTACTTTTAAATTAGATTTTAACTTTATAAAAAATTATAAAGTCATTTTAGGAGAAAAATTAAAATCTTTTGGACACTTTTCACTAGGCCAAAGATCGAAGGCTTAGGAACCACCTGTCCTTCGGTACCAAATTTCAACACTCCCTCTTACCGAGGAAGGTGTTCCTCACCACACCCATCTTATCTCTGAAGTAGACATGCTTGCCCCGTGGTAAGGCTTTGGTAAGAATGTCTGCTACCTGCTCATCAGTGGAAATATACTCAAGCTTCACAGCTTCCTTCTGAACATAGTCTCTGATGAAATGATATCTGATCCCGATATGCTTTGACCTGTCATGAAATACTGGATTCTCCGTGAGTTTAATGCAACTCTGATTATCACAGTAAATCACTGAAGGTCTCAACGGCTGATCAAATAAGCCAAACAACATCTTGCGAAGCCAGATGGCCTCACAACTAGCTAGACTGGCTGCCATATACTCTGCTTCTGCTGAACTCAGTGCTACTGACTGCTGCTTCAGGCTGAACCATGACACTACTGCTGAACCCAACCCAAAACAGCACCCTGAAGTGCTCTTCCTATCAGAAGCACAACCTGCCCAATCAGAACAGTGTATCCTACCAATCTCACTCCATCTCCCTGCCTGTAGTCCAGACCATAATCCACTGTCCCCTGCAAGTACCGCAAAATGTGTTTTGCAGCCACCCAGTGAACCTTCCTAGGCTCACACATAAACTGACTCATCGTGTTGACTGCAAAACAGATATCTGGTCTAGTGTTGACCAAATACATCAAGGAACCAATCAGCTGCCTGTACAATGTGGGATCCACCAACTCGGAATCCGAAGCATGAAGCTTCTTCCAGTTGGTGATCATCGGTGTCGACATGGGTCTACAATCCTCCATGTGGAATCTGCTAAGGATGTCCACAATATACTTCCCCTGCCCCAGGAAGAAATGCCCCTCCTCCTGCCACACCTCCAAACCCAAAAAGTAATGCATCAAGCCAATGTCCTTCATCTCAAACTCCGTCGCAAGATCTCTCTTGCAGTGCTCTATGAGTCTCTCTGCACGTGTAATGACCAAGTCATCCACATACAACACCAGAATGAGAGGCTCCTCACCTATCACAATAAAGTAAAGGTTCGGATCTGCCTCACTCTTTGTGAAACCCATCCCCTGCAAATAAGTATCTATCCTGGAGTACCAAGCTCTGGGAGCTTGCTTCAGGCCATAAAGGGCCTTCTTCAGTCTGCACACATGGGACTCCTTCCCATGCACCTCAAAGCCCTGTGGCTGCTCAATGTACACCTCCTCCTGTATGAAGCCATTGAGAAATGCGGTCTTCACATCCATCTGGTGGATCTTCCAACCCATCTCTGCTGCTATCGATATAATGGAGCGAATCGAAGTATATCGAGCCACGGGAGCGAAAGTCTCCTCATAATCAACTCCCTCTACCTGGGAGAACCCTCTAGCCACAAACCTCGCTTTGAATTTCTCAATGCTGCCATCTGCAGCATGCTTTACCTTGTAAAGCCATCTGGAAGTAACCACGGACTTGACCTCAGGCCTCGGCACCACCTCCCAAACATCATTCTTCATGATAAAAGAATACTCCTCCTGCATGGCCTCTCTCCAGACCTGCTGGCTAGCTGCCTCCTCATAGCTAGAAGGCTCAGAGTCAAAGATGCTGGTAACCATCGCCATATAGCTACAAAATCTCTCAGGTGGTCTACTCTCTCTGACCGGCCTCTTCGGCTCAGCAACATTTGTGGCATCTCTCAAGGTGTCCTGAAGCCACTTGGGCTTCCTCTTCCATGAGCATGCTTCTCCCATAGGAGAATGAAACTCCTCCTCATCACCATCAGTAGCCTGAACTCCTGACTGTCTGTCTCCTGTCCTCCTGCCTGCACCTGAACTTGTAGAAGCTGAGGTACCGTGTGAACTGTCCATCAGTGGACTCCCTAGTGAACTGCTCTGTGACCTCCTCGGAGCACCACCCCTCTGGCTCGGTGAGCCACTGCTCACTGATGGACCTGACATCCTCATAGATGTACCTCCAGATCCTCCTGATCCCTGCCCACTGGATCCCTGCGACTGACTCAACTACTGCTGAGGGTCTGGCTAATCCAGATACTCCAACTCCCGTGATCTCCTAAAGGCCCTGTCCTCCTCGAACTTCACATCCCGTCTGACAACAACTCTCCTCTGTTCAGGAATGTAAATTCGAAAGGCCTTTGAGGTCTCACTGTAGCCCACAAAGATACCATTCTCTGCGGTGGGCTCTAGTTTGGTCCTCTTCTCCTTGGGTATATAGGAGTATGTAATGCATCCAAAGATATGAAGATGACCAATATCAGGCTTCTTCCCAGAGAAAGCCTCCTCCGAAGTCATGTGCCCTAAGGCACGATGCGGACTCCTGTTCTGCAAGTAAACAGCTGTGTTGCAGGCCTCTGCCCACAAAAACAATGGCAACCCCTGATCATGTAACATGGCTTTGGCAGCCCTATGATGGATCTGTTCTTCCTCTCCGCAACCCCGTTCTGTTGGGGGTTTTAAGGAACAATGAACTCCCTCCTAATGCCTGCCTGCCTCCGCACAATAGTCAACAACCTCTCCAAGGGTGTACTCTCCTCCATTGTCCGACCTCAGGGACTTGATCTTCCGACCTGTCTGTGTCTCCACAAGAGCTCTGAACTCCTGAAACCGCTTGAAGACCTCACTCTTGGTCTTCAAGAAATAATCCAGGTCCTCCTGGAGTGATCATCAATGAATAAAACATAGTACTCATATCCACTCAAGGAAACATGAGACATCCGACCGCTCACATCAGAATGAATCAAATCAAGTATCCCAGTCGCTCTGCTGGGAAAAGGGGATTTGGCAAACTTGCCCATAGCACATCCTCTGCAAGTATCAAAGTGATCAGTACTGAAATCTGGCATACCTGTAGTGATCTCCCGCAAGGTCCTCAAGGCTTCATGATACATATGTCCCATCCTGCGGTGCCAAATCTCACACTGCTCAGAACTGCTAG